>PVKA01024789.1:0-33787 GCA_004027165.1 Ctenomys sociabilis
AAAAAAAAAAAAAAAAAAAAAAAAAAAAAAAAAAAAAAAAAAAAAAAAAAAAAAAAAAAAAAAAAAAAAAAAAAAAAAAAAAAAAAAAAAAAAAAAAAAAAAAAAAAAAAAAAAAAAAAAAAAAAAAAAAAAAAAAAAAAAAGGATTGGCCTGAAGGCTAAGCTTTAACACAAACAGAATCCATGCAGAGAAAATACAAATGAAGACTAGCAAGATGCATGAAAAGAGAAACACCAAACAAAAGAATGATGAAAAGACTGCACAAGGAGCAGCACCTGCCTACCTGCTGGACAGAGAAAGACAGTCTCATGCAGAAGTACTTTCCAACATGATTAAACAGAAAGGAAAAGAAAAGGCAGGAAAATGGGAAGTTCCTTTGCCCAAAGTTCATACCCAAGGAGAAACACAAGTATTAAAAGTCATTCAAACTGCGAAGAGACAAAAGAAGGCATGGAAAAGGATGGTTATCCATCCTTTGTTATCTCTAACAAAGTCTGCTAGAGATGGCTTTACAAGAAAACCACCTACATATGAAAGATTCATTAAGGGCTTATGTTCTAAGAAGGTCCATGTAACACATCCTGAACTGAAAGCCACCTTTTTCCTGCCAATACTTGCTGTGAAAAAGAATCCTTTACCACCACTGTATACAACTTTGGGCATTATTACCAAAGGAACAGATAGTGATTAAGGTGAACGTGAGCGAGTTGGGCCTTGTGACACAAGGAAGCAAGGTTATTTGGGGTAAACATGCCCAGATTATCAACAATCCTGAAAATGATGGATGCACCAATGCAGTCTTACTATTTGGACAAATGTTTCCATACAATAACTTCTTACACATATTTAAGACTACAGACCAATCAGGAAAACCATAAGTTGAATACTGCTAAACAACTCTCATGACTATATTCATCAAGAAAGCTATTTATTAAATTGTAAAAATATTTTTTAAAAAGTGCCAAGACATACAATTATACATGATGTTGTACAACTGTTAATACCAGTACTGTGAAGGACAGAGACAAGAGGATGGAAAATTCAAGTTCAGCCTGGACAACTTAGTGACTTCATCAAGAACCTGTCTCAAAATAGAACATAGAAAAGGTTTGGTGGGAGGTATATCTCAGTAGTATAGCACTTGCTTGGCATATGTGGTTCATCCCTACTACCCCTCACCCCCCAACACACACACACACACAACTGATTCGGCACTAAAAATGTAATGTTTGTTATAATAACAAAGTAAATAAAAAAACATTAAATGTCTACTTGAAGGGAGCATTTAAATATGTAATATCATATTAAAAATCTTATATTCTAAGACCATTTGGTAACAAAGGTATAATAGTATGTCAAGGAAAAAATGCAAAATATGTTCATGACATAGATATAAGCACCTGCTTAAGCAGGCCCAGGGACTAGGGTTCAACTCCCACTGTGCTGTGCCAGCCCCACCCCCAGGACACACTGAAACATCAATTAAGACTGGGCATAGTAGCAGGTGCCTGTAATCCCAGGGCTTGGGCAGCTGAAAACAGGAGGACCACTATGTCTAATCTGTGTAGTGGGACCTTGTAGGCCCTGTAAATACATTAAAAAACAAAAATAAAAATAAATAAAATATATACATAAGCATATATGTATAGAACAAAAAGAGCAAAAAATCAGCCATATATTCCTACTGATTATTTCTGAATGGCTAGATTCAGGATATTCTCTGGGAAGGAGTTGAGAAGGTGGGGAGTGCTACAGAAGGCTGTAAGAAAGGGGAGCAATAGACGGAGTCACACAACAGGAAGCCAAAGGCATCACAAGACACATCATCAAAGGATAGTAAAGCTGGGCATGGAGGCACACCCTTAAAATCCCACCACTCTGGAGGCTCCTTGAGGAGGATCACAAGTTCAGCCAAAGCCTGGGTAATTTAGTGAGATCCAGTCTCAAAAATAAAAAGACCTGGTAAAGTAATATAGTGTAAAAGTAACATAGTATAAAAGAAAAGGATTCAATCCCCAGCAGCAGGAAAAATAAAAATAAAAGACTGTTGACAAGGGGCTGCTATTTTGCCCAGTGGCCAAGGACAGGTGTTAAGTGACCATTTGGACTGAATGTTTAGAGATTCTAAGCAATGGTGGTGGTATGAAGAAGTCTCCACACTATAGACTTCAAGGTCTTTGTGGCTAAGAGGTGCCAGTGTCCTGTAAACAGAAAATGTGGGTATTGGTGGTTATAGAAAAGATTAGACTACCAGAATACCTCATTCCTGATGGAAACAAAAGCTCCACTAATTAAACCCTGGGATATTTTACTACTGAACTACATCCCAGATTTTTATTAACTTTTCATTTTTCAGACAAGTTCTACGTTGCCCAGGTGAAACTGAACATCTTCCTGCCTTAGCCTCTGAGTGTTGGAGCGTGCCATTCTGACTGGCTCCTTCAAGGTTTTTATGCAGGTAAGAGAAAGTAATTCCACTCTCTGATATGCGATCCTATTCCTCACTCTATAAATTTCTGGACTCCCTCCCCAAGACTTCAACTTGAAAATGCCATATAATGGCCATTGTATTCTGACTTCTCCTGGCCCAGTGGTCATGACCTCAGCTGAGCCAGCTCATGTCCCCAAAAATGGAAGACTAGTTTCAGAGAAGGGCCTAGCATTGCTTTGATATATCCAGAGATAAAGACATGATGTGGCTGTGGTAGCTGGGACTCTGTTCAGGGAAATATTTCAATGCTTTAGGAGAGACAATAAGGAGTTAGGGCAAGGCTACAGACAGACTCATAAGTCCTCCCTGGCCCCATCTGACAGAATAAGTAAGGGTTACAAAGAGGAAAAAGAAAAAAAAATAATAAGGTTGGTGACAAGTGAAGAGAGAATTTTTTTTTTTTTGGAGAAACCGGGGACTGAACTCAGGCCCTTGCATTTGCCAGGGAAGCGCTTATTCCACTGAGCCATCTCCCCAGCCCCAAGAGATTTTTTTTTAAAGTCTACAGAAATAACAGACAAATGCAATGCACAAAATATAGATGCTCAATTAAAAAAAAAAAAAGTTACAAGAGACATTTTTGAAGCCACACAGAAATTGGAGTGGAACTCTGTATCTGATATACACAAGGACCATAATTTTCCCAGAAGCAACAGTAGTACAGTATAGGGTACAAATCCTTCTGCTTAAGTGACACACATTGACCTTCAAATTCCCCCACCAATGGTCAACCCCTCCACACACATATGTAATTAAGCAGATACAGCAAAAAGTATTAGCTGTTTTGTAAACTGTTCACATATGGATGTGAGTTCTTAACTCTTCCAACTTCTCTGCACGTTTTCTAAATTTTGTATTTAAAAGTTGGAAAAAATACCTAACCATGAGGCAAGCTTTGAAACAGGAACAAAAGCAACAGAGTGCATTGACAGATGGTACAACTTTACAGTAGAGGCCAAGCCATATACAATGTTACCTATAAGGGGGGAGCAGATTGAAAAATGTTAAAGATATCAAGAAAGGTTGATGGGGTTGGGAAGATAGCTCAGTAGAATAAACGCCTGCCTGGCAAGCATAGGGTCCTGAGTTAAATCCCTTGTTCTGCAAAAAAAAAAAAAAAAAAGGAAAAGAAAAGAAAGGTTGAAATATGGTTTTATCAACAGTGAGCTCCATGATCCAAAGGCTACATGTGTATGAAACATCACTAGCTACTAATTAAAAAATTAAAGAAAAGGGTTTGAGGTACACTTCCTTGGAGAGCATTTCCCACCATGCATGTAGCCCTGTGTTCATTCCCAACACAGCACACACACACACACACACACACACACACACACACACACACAAACACACACACTACATACTCAAAGAAGAAATTCCAGCAAAGAAGTACACACAATGAAAGCTGTGTCTCTTCACCAACTTTTTCTGAGAAAATATATGTACTCTAAGAAAAGCTACCACTTACAGGTATCCATTCATGCCAAGCACTGCTCTGTGCTTTAGACTTATTCTGCTCAGTCTGTTTTCACAACCCTTAACAGCAGAAGATGTAACTGTCACCTTCATTTTAGAGGGTAGAACCCTGACAGTGTGATTTTAGCCAGGTGATTGGTGTGGCTTCATTTAGAGTAGGAAAGCAGCAGCTGTGTGCTGTTCCACAGGGAAGATGTGCCAACCAGAAAGAATAGCAACTGCTGAAGTTCTGCCAGGGACCAGGCCTAACATAGATGAGAAAAGAAAAGCTTGTAGAGCTATAGCAAGCCCCAAGAGGAGTCAGGATGTAAGGAAGAGCCTTGTTGGGCAGCATCATGGTACCCAGGCTTAGTAGGACAGATGAAACCTCTAGAACAACTCTGACTAAAGCTGAACTGCTACACTAAACCCCAAATCAACAACACCTTCCACGTTCTGAACATAATGGCCCTTTATACACTAGCATCTCTCAATAGCAACATACAAGTTAGGCACAATGGCACATGCCTGCAATCCCAACTTCTTGGAAGGCTGAGGGAAAAAATATCACAGCTTTGTGGCTTTTACAAACTTTGCAAGATGCTATCTTAATAAAAAATAAGATTAAAAAAGTAGAGGATATAGCTCAGTGGTAGAGTCCTTGCCTAGCATGCATAAGGTCTTAGGTTCAATCCATCAATCCACAGTACTGAAGAAAAAAACAATTCCGATGAACAGTAACTTACAGGTGCCCACCTGCCTAAAGGCTGTGCTCTCCCTGTAGATAGTCTCCCAACCCAGACTGTGGGTGCCAAAATCAGGGAGCAGGCCTCTGTGATAACCTGGTCTCCTAGTCAAGTAAGATTATTACTTTACCTCATAAAATCAAAAATAAATTATATCCCACAGGCTCAATAAATGCCTAAGTGGACTAGGTTTGAGAAGCACAACTGAGTAGTTTCTCTTTCTGTCCTCCAACAGACAAGAGAGCCACACAGTATGATTTGCCAGGGAACAAAGTAACTTTTGACTACACTACAGTCTATTCTATAAGCCACCAATCTTATTTTTTCTCCACTTTTCACAAGGGAATAAGTTCATGGAAGGCTGGGGATACCTTCTTGATAGCCAAACCAGCCATATCTAGCCTGGTTGTCAGGGCAAGGTCAGATACTGCAATCATCCCTGATGGGAAAGACAACAGTAGGAAGATAGATGTACATTCTGGTTTCTCTTTTCAGAGGAACATTACAACTAGCCCTGGGGCAACCTGGCCCCTAGAACTCTGTGAGTGCTTTGGTTAGGTGCACGTTTCTAAGACAGCTGCTCCTGCACTCAGGCTGTAAGTGCACTTCATCAACACTGCAACAATCACATTTAAAACCTCAGCAGAAGATAGACTGGAGTCTGGGAATCACCAGTAACTAAACAAAGATCAAAGACACAGCTGAGGGGATTTGTGCTGACAAAGCTAGTTGTGTGGTGTTTGAATTGGGACATATTTACTTTGGAAAATATGCAAAAGCAGTCTAGCACCAAAGTTCACATCAAAACCCAATGGATGGCCCTGGATGTTTTCATCTCTGTAACTCCACTTCTCAGAAACACAGAGGTAAGTTCAGTTTCTAACATTTCTACAGATTATAAATTTTTATTTTGGGTATTTAGAGATGGACAACTGGCTCCTTTATTGAAGTACAAATTTAGAAGATTTTTATAATATAGAAGAAGTGGGAAAAAATTTTTTAAGTTGTGCACTATAGTTCTATCAATTACATTATTGGGACAACTGACAAAATTGGAATAAAAACTGTGGAAACATTTAAGTCCTACATCTATATTAAATTACTCAAAGAAGATAACTGTTCTATGACTATGTACAAGAACATTCTTGCTTTTTCGCATTTTTCTCTAAAGTATTACCAATGGATATGATATAAGAGACCTAATTTTAAGTGGTTCAGAAAATAATGTGTGTCTGTAGGAATGTATTTCATTTCTACATATATACACGCATATAAAGGAGATAAAGAATAAATAAAATATTCCAAAATATAAAAACATGGCAAATCTGGAAAAAAGAAGGTGTCTCCCCCGCCCCAGGGATCAAACTCAAGACCTTGTGCTTACCAGGTAGGTGGTTATGCCACTGAGCTACCTTCCCAGCCCGGGAGCTTCAGATCTTTAATTTCTCAACAGAAGATATCAGGTATTTTCTATTTTTTTTTTTGGTAGGAACAAATGAAAACTAATTTTTGACTTTTTATCAAACAATGTGGGAACCAGGTATAAGAGCTTACAAATATACTCTCTGAATATTGGATAAGACATGAATATATTCACCTGCCTTCTATGTGGTTGCAGATTCATTTTCCTAACACTAATTTGTTAGTTTGTGGGGAATTGTTTTGTTTTGTTTTTTATCTTTTTTGAGACAGGGTCTCACTCTGTAGATCAGGCTGGCCTTAAACTCACTTTGTGTCCCAGGTTGGCCTAGAACTCACAGCAGTCCTTCCTGCCTCAGCCTCCCAAGTTCTGTGGATACAGGCATGCACCATTATGGCTATATTTGTTAGTTTGCTTTGTTCTTTAGCATTATTATTATTTAATTTGTGAATACTTAAGTACAGTTGAGCAGGAAGACTTTCATTAAATTGCTCCTTTACCTTTTTTTCAGGGGTGGGGAGTATTAGGGACTGAGACACAGTCTTGCTAAGTCACTAAGTTGCCCAGGCTGAGCTTGATCCTGCCTCAGCCTATCCTCCCAAATACTAGGATTGCAAGCATTTGCCATCATGCCTGGCTCTTTCAAACTTGTCAAAATGTACTGCCACTGATACCCATGTATGAATTATGCAGGAACTAGGCACACACATTAGGAATCATTTCTAGAAATTGTTTCACCTCAGTAAAGTGCCAAGAGGGAAGATTGGAAAAGACATCAAATACTTCCAAAATCAGAAACTTGGGCTGGGGAGATGGCTCAGAGGAATAAGTGATTCCCTGGCAAGCGCAAGGGCCTGAGTTCAATCCCCAGTTCCACGAAAAAAAAAAAAAATCAGAAACTATGTGACTTTTTCTCTCTATTATATGTAATTCAAACAATGTTGGAGCTGATTATTTTAACAGTACTCTAGATGGGGGACCCAAAGGAGACTAGCAGCACCTATTCCCCAAATTGAGGCAGCTGGGAAGTGTCCATGACAAATAAAGCAGAGCACTTAATGTGCGGAGTTTGGAGGGACTTGACCAACTTGGCTCAAGCTAGTCACTGCTATTCATTCATTCACTATGTGCTGGAGATCAAGACCAGGTCTCATGGTACAGAAGGACTGTTCTGAGTTTGAGGCCAGCCTGGACTACAGAGTGTGGTTAAGGCCAGCCTAAAGTATAGAGTGAGGCTCTGCCTCAAAACAACAACAACCAAAAAAACAAACAAACAAAAAAAAATTGACAGCAATTCAAGTGGGGTTACAGTTATGTGATACAGTACAATGATACCTAGATTTATAAACTTAATTTGTTTTATGACTTGGGGGAATATGGGCTGTTTGTGTCTGTGTTTATGTCAGAAAGATGGCCATAGTTGTATTTGTTATCCAATGCTGGGTTTGCAAATGGAAGCAAAAGTTTGCTCAACACTTTTGTTTGCAAACAGAAGTGTTCCTAAACTGAGGATCACCATACCTCCTAAAAAGCTTCAAGCTTTACAAGTTCAAATATTTAGCAGGGGCCAGTAGCTCCTCTTACCCTAAATTTAGCAATAAATCTTCCAATAGGGAAAGGTCGCAGAAATACAACAGATTTCATTAAACACAATTATTCTTCTAGGGTCATTAGAAGTTGGGATCATGTACTGTCTGAGTGGGTGTAGGTATTATAAATACCTACATTCACTCTTTAGTGAAACAAGAAAGTAACAGATAATAGATTTCCACCCAGGATGAAATTAGTAACTTAGGAGTAAGAACATGACGGGCCGGCCAGATAGCTCAGTGGATTAAAGCACTTGCTTAGACAGACAAAGGGACCAGAGCTTGATCCCCAGCGCAGTGCCAGCCCCACGCCCCCAAGCACACTGAGATGACAAATGAGACTGGGCGTGGTGGTGCGTGCATGTAATCCCAGCACTTGAGAGGCTGAAAATAGAAGGATCATTATAAATCCAATCTGTGTAATGAGACCCTGTATAAAGAACAAGACCATTTAGTGGCCAAAACTGATTTGACACATCAAGGCAAATCCTTCTTGGGAGCAAAGCAGGGGTTGAGTAGAAAAAAAACAAGCTAACCACGAAGTCCACAAGCCAATCACAGGATCCCTACTAAATATTACTTTGTTTACTTAAATAAAGGGAGTACCCATCAGTTCTTTAGGGAGCGCCTTCTCCCACTGCTGTCAACACAGACTTTGGCTGCTTGGTGAAACTGACTGGAAGCAGTAAAGTGGAGCTACAGGTAATGGCACACACCTATAATCCCAGTGCCCTGAAAGGCTGAGGCAGGATGGAAAACTGGAGCTCAGGCTGGGCAATGTGACAACATAGCAGGACCCTGTCTCAAAAAAAAAAGCCAGCATGAAGGCCCCAGATTAACTATAGTACAACACACACACACACACACACACACACACACACGGATACACACAAAGAAGCAAGTAGAAAAGATTTAGTTCTTCCTGACAGCAAAGTGTATTTGCAAATCATATAGTCTACTTAGCCTCTGAGGGAGGGTCTCTTCATGCCTCTCACCACACTGTGTTTTTCCTTCTAGCTTTATTTAGCTCTGCCAAGATGAAATACGCATTCTGCCTTCTCATTTCTCTCATTATAATATCCGCATGTGAAGGCAGCGAAGGTCTCAAAGATCAGCTAAACAATAAAAACCTAAGCACATTCATTCTGCCTGCTGACTTCCATAAAGAAAACACAGTTACTAACGATTGGATTCCAGAAGGGGAGGAGGATGACGACTACCTGGACCTGGAAAAGTTACTCAGTGAAGATGACAACTACATTTACATCATAGATGCAGTTTCCCCAATAGACTCAGAAGCCAGTGCTGGAAACATCCTGCAGCTTTTCCAAGGCAAGAGCCGGATTCAGCGTCTTAACATCCTCAATGCCAAGTTTGCTTTCAACCTCTACAGAGTACTAAAGGATCAGGCCAACACTTTAGACAATATTTTCATAGCACCTGTTGGAATTTCTACTGCCATGGGAATGATCTCCTTAGGCCTGAGGGGACAGACTCATGAACAGGTGCATTCGGTTTTGCATTTTAAAGACTTTGTTAATGCTAGCAGCAAGTATGAGATCATGACCATCCATAATCTCTTCCGTAAACTAACTCATCGCCTCTTCAGGAGAAACTTTGGATATACCCTTCAGTCAGTCAATAACCTTTTTGTACAAAAGCAGTTTCCCATCCTAGATGACTTTAAAACTAAAGTCAGAGAATATTATTTTGCTGAAGCCCAAGCAGCTAACTTCTCAGACCCTGCCTTCATATCAAAAACCAATAACCAAATTCTGAAGCTGACCAAGGGTCTGATAAAAGAAGCTCTAGAAAACATAGATCCTGCCACTCAGATGATGATTCTAAACTGCATCTATTTCAAAGGTAAAAAGCAGCTTTTCAGTTTTCAAGATAAAACTCACAATGTACATTTTCAGTACAAAGGTAGTTGAATTGTATTCTAAGGGCCAGTGAGATAGCTTAGCAGACTAAGCCCCTGCTTTGGCAAATGCAGGGACCAGGATTTGATCCCCGGTCCCACAAGCCAAGCTGCCCCTGGGGCACACTGAGCCTGCGAACTAGTCCAGGGATGGTGGTGCACACCTGTAATCCCAGCGCTGGGGAGGCTAAAAACAGAAGGATCACTGAGTCCAAGCTATAGAGTGAGACCCTGTACCAAATACTTAAATGACAAAAAAAACAATTGTTTTCTAACAATAACTTATCCATGAAAATAAAACACAGGTCAACTCAAGGGCAGAGTCAATCATGAGACGGGGACAGTTACTAAACCCAAACTCTATACTTCATGATCACTTGATCCTCATCACGTGTGACAGCATCATGGCTACTAGAGTTCCCCTTTTCCAAAGCCACCAGCATAGGGACTTAAGAGGTTTCTCTCAGCACACATGGCTAGTAAAGAGCAGTCAAGACAACTTAGGCAGCCATCTCTAGCAATTTGTTAAATTGGAAGAAATAATGCAAAAAAAAAATCTTTTCAGCATTTGGAAAGCCTGAATTTGAGTTTCTCCTTTTCCTTTCCTAAACAGAATGAGATGTAGCTCAGTGATAGAGCACTTCCCTAGAATGTGAAAGGTCTTAAGTCTAATTCTCAGTAAAAAAAAAAAAAAAAGTGTCAGAGCTATTCAGATGGAAAACCAACATTTAACACCTACAACTCCTTTTCAGAATACTTTTGCTCTAACAAGCAGGTGGGGGTGGTGAAATTAACCATAATTTTTTGAGCAACTCCTCTGTGCCAGTCATTAGAACGGCGCATTGTAGTCCAACCTTCCCTTGCATTCATAATCTTCTTGCTTCCACCTTCTGAGTGAGTGCAGGTATTATAGGTGTGTGCCACGACGCCTGTCACAAAAACACTTTTTTTTTTTTTTCTGACTGGGTATGATAGCACATACCTATAATTGCAGCACTTGGGAGGCTGAGGCAGGAGTATCACTGTAGGTCTGAGGTCAGCCTAGGATACAAAATGAGTCCAAGGTCACCCTGAACTACGTAGTAAAACTCTGTCTCAAAAAAAAAAAATCTTGTAATAGTGAAGAATAAACCCAGGACCTTCACACATCCCCAGCCATTAATTCCCACCCTTGAAACAAGGTCTCACAAAACTGCCCAGTCTAGGTTCAAACTTGTGATACTCCTCCACAAAGCCTCCTAGAATGCTGAAATTATAAGTTCCAAGGGCACTTTTTAAAAAGGCTACTCCACTCAACACACATGATTCTTGGAATCCTAGTAACAAACGGGTGTGGATTTGTCTGGGTGTAGTGGTATACACCTGTAACCCCAGGCATGAAGGGGGTTAGGGCAGGGGACTGTGGGCGTAAGGCTAACCTGGACAACTCAGGGATACTCTGTCTGAAAAAAAAACAAGAGGGCATGGATTTATAAAATACAAGCCTCCTACTGAAATCTAACCAAAAAAAGCCTCTAATTCATTCTCTAAACTGCAGGGCCTACACAGGGATGGCTCAGCATCAGAATTAATCAAAGCAAAACACAGCCACACCCCTCCCTTCAACAACAACTACCAGTGAGATCAGTTGCTGGGAAATCAACACAGAGGTGAAAGAAGCTCATCTGGTCACACACAGGGACAAAAGGAGCTATTCATTTTCAGATAAAGAAATGGAAGTCCATACAAGGTACAGGTCTTGCCAAGGTCAAAGACTTATGTCTGAATATAACCCACAATTTATTTCTATTTAACTGCTCTTGACAGAAATGCAAATTCTCAGCCCAAAACCAAACCAGGGAATCACACACTGGGAATAGGACCTGCAGAGCCTTCTAGGAGATCTAGATCATGCTGTAGGTGAGGACCACTGCTTTAAAGGATACTCTAATAACCATCCTGCTTCTTGTGATTTTATAGGATCCTGGGTGAACAAATTCCCAGTGGAAATGACACACAACCACAACTTCCGACTAAATGAACGAGAGATTGTCAAGGTTTCTATGATGCAGACCAAGGGAAACTTCCTTGCAGCAACTGACCAGGAGCTTGACTGTGATGTTCTCCAGCTGGAATATGTGGGGGGCATCAGCATGTTAATTGTGGTCCCACACAAGCTAACAGGGCTGAAGACCCTTGAAGCACAGTTGATGCCCCAGGTGGTGGAGCGGTGGCAAAAAAGCATGACCAACAGGTACTTTAGGGTGTCTTTATTCTTTTGATCACCTGGAGGCTGGGAGTGTACAAAAGTACATAATACTTATGTTTTTTACAAGAAATATGCATGACTGCCACATGGGGTTACTCTCTGTTAATTCAGATCAAATAGCTTTGGTGAGAGATGGTCAGAGACCACTTATAAGCAACACAGCTGCTCTTCCTGGCAATTTCAGAGGGAAGGGGTTGATGGCTTATCATCACCTTGGAATTATCCTCACTCTTCCACATACAGCATTTACTTTTTACTTCAAGCAACAATTCTAAAATGAGAGGGAGTCCATTAATTCCCAGGCTCAAGATGAGAAATAAATGGAAAAAGCAGTGACAACATCAGTGTTTCCCTTCCAGTGTCTGAACCTAGAAGATAACCCAAGAAACATAGTTTTCCCCTCCCCAATCCAGGAAATCCGAAGATCCTAATTCACTGAGAATGCAGCATTCATAATTTTCCTCCATTATTATATACTACTCTGTATTTGCAACTGCAGATTTAAAAATATTTACCGAGATTTTTTTTAATATTTCTATTTTTTTAAGTGCGTTGACCTGATAATAGATTTTTAAATTACCAAAATAAGAAATGTCTGAAGTCAGGGAACAAAAAGCCTCCACCTTATATATAGTCAGTCATGCAGCATCCTCAAGAGTCTGGTTCCACAACTACCCCCAGCTACAAATGACAAAATTAAATCTATCATATAAAATGAAATATCTGCATAGAACCCTATATATATCCTCCCATACATTTTTTTCTCTTTATTTTGTAATTATTCACTTATTTGTATTTCTTATTAATTATATATATATATATATATATATATATATATATATATATATATCAACTTGTGTTTGCAATACATAATAATTAATTTACCATGGGAAGTTTATACATGTATATAACACATCTTATTTCTTTTGTCCAATTCCCCTCCTATCCCTTAGCATATGTTTCTGATGCACAGCAATTAGATTCATTTTGGAGGCTTGATGCATATAGATATGACATTTTGATCATTATTTTCTCCTTCCCATCTCCTTCTCCAGACCACCTGTTGAGACTGTTCTTTTACATTGGTTATATTGGGAAATAATCTGTCTTTCTATTTCAAAGAATCCTGGATAAAGACAAGCTAACTTCACTACATACAATAAGTCTCACTTGGACCTAATGTATTACAACATTATGGATATTAAACCTAAGGTCATGACTGGATGACACTTTAAGAATCTTAAAAAGGGGTGGATGCATTTTGCATATGGCAGAGATGTGGACTACTACTACAAGATAGCAACATAGAACCATTTGCAAAAGTGGCTGAAAGCTGTACTCATTTTTTTTTATTTTTTTAAATTTTATTGAAGTACAAATATAAATGAGACAGTTTTAAGATACCTTGACTAGATGGATTTGATAAATTAATACATTGCAAACTGTTTTCATAATGTTTTGGTATCGTAGAAGGTGCATACATGATATTATACTTACAGACATTATTATACCATATGTCTCTTATCAGTAATTTAAGAGAGTGTAGCTGTGTACATATCTTATTTTTTATACCTGAATTACATCAAAGATTCAATAATTAATACTTTCTACCTTGTTATTTTCCTAGTAGTTGTCCATAGTACTAGAAGCCAACATAATATCCTGTCCAACCACCATTAGTGCAAATCTTGCCTCTCATAGAAGCACGGCGTTATCTATCCCAACTGTACTGTCCATACACACACATCATGATTCTTCCTTTCTATACCCCCTCCCATACATTTTAAATCATCTCTCCTCTACTTATGACACCTAATAATGTAAATGTCATGTAAATGGTTGTTGTGTATTGTTCAGAAAATAAAGAGAGCAAAAAGATTGTATATGTTCAGTACAAATTTAATTTCCTCCTAGTAATTTCAGCATGTGGTTGACAAAATTTGTAGATACAAGAGCTGACAGTAACTAGAATTACAGTGGGATGATCTTTCTAAAATCCCTCACTGACAGTATCAAGATTAAAATGTTTAACAAGAGCTATTATGTGTCACTTCTGTGATATATGCAACCTATAGTAGGCTGTCTACATTTAATAGGAAAAACATGATCATTTTGTAATTCATGGTTCAATAAAACCAGGCTCTCTCTTCTTCTGTCACTAGAACTCGAGAGGTACTTCTGCCTAAATTCAAGCTGGAAAAGAACTACAATCTGGTGGAGGCTCTGAAGTCTATGGGGATCACAGAGCTATTTGACAAAAAAGGCAACATGTCAGGAATTGCAGATCAGAAGATCACTATTGACCTGGTAATGGCTCCCTTGTCTGAACAGGGTCCCAAAGTCTGTCTCTGCACAGGCTCCACTTCCGCCTGTTTTTCCCAGCCCACCACCATCCAGTCTGAATTTCCAAGTCAGGAGAGTCTGAGAGTACTCCCTTGGACCTGGAGTGACACATAACACAGGTTCTGGCCATCAAGGTAGTGTGGCTGCTAGTTACTTAGTGGGCAGGATAGTCATAGAAAACTGCCTCAGGGTGAACTCCATTCCTGTTAACACCCAAGTGAGGAGAGATATGTGCTATAATACACAAAATAATTAATGCCCAGGCCAAATTGTGGAAAATTCATTAAACACATAGAAAAAAATCTACACTATCCATGTTAAACTTAATAAACCAATAACAGGCTTTCGGCAAGAGAAAGAACACCATGCTAAATGTTGTGGCAGATCCAGACCCCTGTATTCCTGGTAGACATGTACCCCAGGTTATGAGGAGTTGGGGTACTATGGTGACTGTTTTGGTTCCGAAGGCTTCTCAGACTATGGGTATGGTCAAGAGTGATTATGGTTCCAAAGTTTAAAGGTAAATACACAGCCTCTAAGCACAATCATCACACTTGACAAATGAAGAAAGATGTTTTCAAGGGTAATTATGACCAGCTGTGATATTTGCCTTAGATGTGGTTTTTGGGCTGTTACTCTGAATGAGATTAGATGCCATCATTATCCTTCTATGTGCCAAACTATAGAATCTGACACCTTCCTTTTCCAATTTCAAACAGTTCAAGCACCAAGGCACCATTACGGTAAACGAAGAGGGCACCCAAGCTGCAGCTGTGACCACAGTGGGGTTCATGCCGTTGTCCACCCAGATGCGCTTCACTGTGGACCGCCCCTTTCTGTTCCTGATCTATGAGCACCGTACTAGCTGTCTACTTTTCATGGGAAGAGTGGCCAACCCTGCCAAGTCTTAAAGGGGCCAGCTTGGGTGCCTAACATGCTCTGAGGGCACTCTAACTCTGTTTCCATTGGGACAATGAGGACAATGGTGTTTTGGTATGGCTTACATGGTTTATACTACCAATCTGAATTTGAAGTCCATATGGAAGAAGGAATTTAACAATGACTAAGAAGCTGGTTGGGATCAATTCTTTATAGTAACAATGGCCTAAATGTACAGTGTTGGTATAACTACTGTGTTGGCTCTTCCTAGACAGTCTTAGCAATAGACTGCCTCATCTCCCTCTTGTCTCACAACAAACCTATGCAGTGTACTTATGCACCTCTTCCTCCACAACCCTATCCTCACACACTGTGTATGGCTCTATTATTCAAAACCTTTCTCAATCAAAGCCCCTCAACTGAACACAGATTACATAAATGTACTGTGTGTAGAAGGGGTCCAATTAGCACCATTCCCAATGCCCCAGGAGATGCAACTTTGAGACATCCAGTAGTTGGCCTGGGGACTAGAGCTTAATTCTTTCAAGGCCAATAACCTGAGCACTGGAGCCTAATTCTTTCAAGGCCATAAACTTGGAAAGTTTATGTAAATGTCCAAATTAATATAAATGTCATTTGCTTCACTGTTACCCAGAGGACAGAGTGTAATGTGGCCATGTTTTCTATCCTTAAAGATAAATAAATATAACCACATTTACTATGTATCTGTTACAATTCTTTTTTTAAAGTTCAAATAACAAAAGTCAATTTCATAAGAGATATATCTCCAGAATAACAAAGGTTGACAAGCACTCAAGTGCTATATGATAACTAACTTGCTATAGCAAGGCTCATTGCTGGGACCTGTCCTGGGTATAATCTTCTCTAAATGTCAAGCAAGCCAATGTTTCCACAGTCTTTCACCTGGGATGCACACTTGGCTGTTTATCCCTGAAATATGCTCCTAAACTGGACTTGCTTTGACAAAGCCAGGAAACATCCTTCAATACCTAGATATGGCACCCAAAATCTAAAAGGACTATTCATAATGCAAAAGTCAAAGCACCCTTCAGTAATGGGATTGTCTACTGGCATAGGAGCAGTTATAAGCTCTGTGTGCACAGATTGTTGTAAAGTAATGGCCACAATCTGGTAAGAGAAATTTTACCTTCCTCACTTTGTAGATGAGGAAGACAGAGTTGAAAGTATTTTGAACTCTGCCCAAGATGTGATTGTAGAGTATGGAAAGGATGAGGCTGACAGGCAGGCTCGCCTGAGTCCAGAGTCACACAGGCAATCATCATGGAAGACTTCTGACTCAATGTTACCAATTCCAGTATTGGGAACAGCAGAATAGAAACACTGGAGGATTTGTAGACATGATGCCACTGCCAGGGTGTGGCTGCAGATCATCTCACTGAGGTCTCAGAACAACTCTAGGAGGTCCCACTATTATTACTCCTTTTTTATAACCAGGATTTACAGAAAGAAAGTTATAGGTCTGAACACAGACAAGTTTGTCCTGGGGCCTTCTTTTCTAATTCTCCACTTGCTCCCTTAGTAACTTTCTGTACCAGCTCCTATTGCAGCTCTATTAAGAAAGGACAGTAACAAGACTGAAACCTCTAGGTGAAAGGCAACATTCCACACCTTTTATTCATTCTCCTTTGTCTCTGTCACTGAGCTACATTTCCCCACTTCTTTTCTAGTGCTAGTCCTATATTTTTCATTTTGTTGGCTCCTCTTGCTCCTCCCACTTCTAAACATATTTACTTCAGAACTCCTTTTAAAAGCCAGGTGTAAAGCACACACCTGGAGTCCTAATGTAGTTAGAATAGACACTACTACAACAGGGACAAACTCACTCCTGGTCCCTTAACTGTTACTAATTAAATTCATGTTTTGTGTTTTCTTCTGGGGCAGTCAGAGCCTTAAAATGAGTTTTAAGCTATAAATCTCCCTTTGAGACTACAGATAGATTATAATGAGCAACTAAAATAGAACAAAGCTTGACCTTCATTTTGTATCTTTTATTAGTTAAAACTCTGAACACAGGTATGTTAATCATTTAGGAAAAGTTGGCAAAACAAAGTTTACTAGCCCTCAATTTATCCAGCCTATCTCATCACAAACACCCCGCCCCCCTTTGAGGACTGGCGACAAGATACGACTAAATGTAATTCTCAAGATTTACAGGGGCCGGGCGTGGTGGCGCAGGCCTGTAATCCCAGCACTCGGGAGGCTGAGACTGGAGGATTGTTGTGAGTTCGAGACCAGCTTGAGCTACAAAGTGAGCTTAAGGCCAGCCTGAACTGCACAGTGAGACCCTGTCTCAAAAAGACAAAAAAAAAAAAAAAAAAAAAAAAAAGATTTACAGGGGCATCCAATTATTAGCTTTTACAATGCCCAGTTCCAGACCCTCTCCCTGGAATGCCTAGAAATCTCTAACTATTGTCCTAAACCTGCAATCATGCAGGTCCCAGGAAAAACAAAGCCTCACATGCCTGAGACTATCCCAAACAAAGATAATCAGCTCATCGGAACTGCACTGCCCTTTAAGCCATGAGGAATTCCTCCAAAGCTACAAGTTAGGAATAAGATAATAATCAACCAGACCCCAGACTAGCACACTATTCCTAAAACTAACCTCTATTTCTCGTGAATGGGCCAGTCTGATCCACCACTTCAGACCTGCTCCTTGTAGTGTTCCTCAAACTGAAGCCTTTCTCCTATCTTCTCTTACTTTCCACTATTAATAGGCCAATGTGATCTTTGTCAGAGCTGCGCTCCCCTTTATTTTCTCTTACTTTCCAATTAAAGCTTTTGCCTATAAATTCAAACTGCTTCTTTAATTTTAATTTCCATTATCAATAAAAGAGGGGCCCATGCTAGCCAGTGACAGTCCCAGCAACTCAGGAGGCTGGAGAACACAATTACTTAAACCCAAAACTTTGAAGCCAGCCTAGATAACACAGTAAGGCTCCATCTCAAAAGAAACACAAACCTCACTCAGTGAAGTTAGGCCTTTGCCATGGCTGTCACCTTCTCAGAAAGGGAGTGGTTTCACTTCCAGCTACCCTACCCTTCCTCTGTGATAGCTGATTTACACCTCTTTATAAGTCACAGCCATCCAAACACCATCATTTTGTTCACTTATATCCACCTAAAATCCCTTTGCTTCCCTCTTACAGAAACCTATTTTTCAAGGCAGCAGAATACTAATTCAGAGCATAGGTTCTAAGCCAGAAAATCTGGATATGAATCCTGGCTCTGACATCTAGTAGCTACTGATTTTGAAACAAGTTTGGTGCTTCACTCTACCTGTAAAATAGGGATAGGAGCAGCACCTGTCCTGTGGGGTTGGTATTAAAATCAGCTAATGTGTGGAAAAAATTGAGACCACTTCTTGATATTTATAGCAAGAGTCACCTAGAGGTTCCTAACTGGGGAGTGTAGGACAGGCCTGTCCCATTTAACTTCTTAAAGTAAAATAAAAAACCTTAATATACACCTTATTTTTCTTTTTTGTGCAACTAGGGGCTGAACCCAGTATCCCACACATGCTCAGCAAGCACCTGTGATTATACCACACCCCTAGCTCAAATTGATATGTTTTTTCTGGAAAGGGAGTACATAGCTTTCAAAAGGGTACATTAATAGAAGTAACAGGTGCTTGCTAAGAAACATTGCTTGGGATAGACTGTGAACTGGGATCCCAGGCCACAGGCAATGGGTGGAGAGACTCTTGTTCTCCATTAAGAATAAAAGCACACTGCTTCTCAACACTGGTGTGGTTCTTTGTGTGAATGGGAACATTCTTGTGACAGTATGGATTAAAGTCTTGATTTCACTGCCTCTGGAATCCAATATTTTGGGAGTTTGGACAAGTAAATTCATTTCTCACAATAAATAACCAGTCCAAAAAATAAATAAATAAATAAATAACCAGTCCAAGACCACAAAAGCTGCCAATTACACAGGTAAACCTATTCTAAGTTTAGTATAGGATTTTTTTTGGGGGGGTACTAGGGATCAAACTCAGAATCTTATGAGATTTTTTAGTGATTTTTGGGGGGCAAGCAGTATATTTTGTTAAATGCATGCTGAGTTCTCTAAACATTAGGCAATTTTCAAAATGCTTGTCAGGTGTGACAGCAGATGTCTACAATCCTAGTAATCAGCCTAGGCAAGAGTAAATTCAGGGCTAGTCTGAACTACATTATAAGATCCTATCTCAAAAAAAAAAAGCTTACCAATAGGCTAGATAACAATAAGTATGACTTAATCAATGCTATTTTTGTATACAAAATTGCAAGACAAAGATCAACAAATCTAAGCAGGAAGGAGCCTCAGAGAACACATGACCCAACCTTGTGATTCTCTACAGATTCCCAAAGTCACTGAGAACAGCTGCGTTAGAATCAAAAATAGGCTTCCTGTTCCAAATTCATTGGTTCTTTTACTCAAAGGTCCAATATAGAGGGTTCCTCTTAAAAATAAATAAATAAAAGTGCAAACCATTAAAAAAAAAATCTACTTCTGGAAATCAGTTTCTTGGGGGTCGGGAGATGGCTCAGTGGAATGAGCACTTCCCTGGCAAGCACAAGGACCTGAGTTCAATCCCCAGTTCCACAAAAAAAAAAAAAAATTCTATCTTAAAAAAAAAAAGGAAATCAGTTTCTTTTCTTTCTTCAGAAAGTCCAAGGGGTAACTACTAAGCAAATGTAGGAACCCATGAACCCTGTGCTTTTTGTTAAGCAACAAAATCAAATATTTGTTTCCTCCCCCATAATGTAACCATTAACTTTTGTTAAAAATGCAGGATTTATTCTATTCATATAAAATCTTGGATAGGAGTTATGTGAGTGTTTGGGCTGTCACTGCCAACCATCATTCCTATAATGGGCCTGCACAGAGACTGAGGCACTCATGCAACATCTACATGCAGGATCAGCAGTCCAATCTCGGCCCTCATGACTCTAAACGCAGGTGCTACCAGCAAACTTCATTCATCGTTGCTTCTCCAAAATGCAAAATATTCCCACCAGGTGTTTTTGTATGCATTTATTAAGTTTAAATGGCCATCTTTTACATACATACAAACGTTCACATATATACAGAAGTATGGCTCACAGAATTCTGGTATTCAAAATGGAACTCCCTGATTGTCACCCCAGCTGTTCTTATCTACCCCAAACCTGCTCTTTCATGGAATCTGCCTAGACAATCTCCCTTCAACATGGCCTGAAAGTCCCCTTAGTTTTCTTGTCCTCACCTCACTCACCCTCTTTCCAGCACATGCTTCCAAGGTCAGGTAGTAGTGAGTTCCCTGCCCTGGCCGTGGCCAGGGAAGTTCCAGCAGGACTCAGACAAACAGAATGATTCCTACACTGGGCCGTCACATGGTACAACTGAACCAGCTACATGTACAGAACCCACCAAGCTCTCAAAACAGCATTATATTGGCAACCCACTCGGGTGCCCTTCTGTCCCTCACTTGGACAGATTTCTTTCCCCTAATAAATATACTCTATTCTTAATCTCCACTGTTCCTAAAATTCATTCTTCGGTTTTAGAGAATTCATCCCAGGTATCTTTCAAGTTGGGAGTTTTTTGGGGTTTTTTTTGTTTTGTTTTGTTTTTTGTCTTTTTGAGACAGGGTCTCACTATGCAGTTCAGGCTGGCCTTGAGCTCACTTTGTAGCTCAGGCTGGTCTCGAACTCACAACAATCCTCCTGCCTCAGCCTCCTGAGTGCTGGGATTACAGGCATGTGCCACCACGCCCGGCTTTAAGTTGGGAGTTTCATTACCCTATACCATTTGGAGGTCTTCTACCAAATTTGGTCCAAGGTAGGAGTTTGTTTTTGCTTCACAGACTCTGGATTGGGATGATTCGGTAACAAATTTTTATGTTTTAAATTTTGATATGCCTTTTTGCTCTTTACTTATAATTGCCCTTGCTTTGTTTTTTATATAGTTCTGCTAAAATATGATAAATCTTACTTTAAAAATAAGAAGGTTATAAGGTTATGATTTCATTTATTTATTTATTTAGTCTTTTTGAAACAGCATCTCACTATGCAGTTCAGGCTGGCCTTGAGCTCACTTTGTAGCCCACACTGGTCTCAAACTCACAACTAAACTCCTACCTCAGCCTCCTGAGTGCTGGGATTACAGCTGCCTGGCCAAGGTTATGATATTTCTTTAATGAAACATTCTACTACTGCTGTGTTCCCATAGTTCTGTCCCACCTCATGTGCAAGTTCCCAGGTATTCCACTTTAGAATCACCTCATGGTTTTGTTCTACAAAATCCCCTAGAAAAGGCAGGATCCTTGGCAACCCCTGTGGGTCCCCTTCTGTCCCTATCTCAGAAAGAAGCTATCTTTTCCTCAGTTAATATATTCTACTCTTAAAAACAAAGCAAAAAATCTAAGGAGTTTGCTATGTATCACTCAAAACATGAGTGCAGTATCTAGATCATTTAAAACATTCAATAAATACTCACCACAGCTATTACAGGAATAAGCACTCCCAAGTTTCCTGCACTGCTAGAAGCCTAGAATAGAACAGAATTGATGTTACTGATGAACATACGGCTTTTTTTCTTTGAGACAGGATCTTGCCACATAGCCCAGGCTAGCCTAGAACCCACAGCAATCCTCCTGCCTCAGCCTCCATGTTTCTTTTATTTTTTTTAAGTGTTATATAAATCTAAGCCGGGCGTGGTGGCACATGCCTGTAATCCCAGCACTGGGAGGCTGAGGCAGGAGGATTGTTGTGAGTTAGAGACCAGCCTGAGCTACAAAGTGAGCTTAAGGCCAGCCTGAACTGCATAGTGAGACCTTGTCTCAAAAAGACAAAAAAAAAAGTGTTTTATAAATCTGAAATTCCACTATATAAAAAAAGATATATGTACAGAAAGAAGTATGAAGATGCCCATCTAGTATATTTTCCTTTTTTTTTTCTGATGCTGGGGCTTGAATCCAGGATCTCATCCATGCTAGGCAAGTGCTCTACCACTGAGTTACACCCCTCGATCTATCATAATGCTAAACTGGAATCAACTTAAAAATCAAATATGAAAATAAATTACATACGTTATCATACTTCTGCATATGATATGGCCATTCAGAAGACAATTTTCTGAAAAATATAGTTACCTTGAAAAAATCCCTACAGCAAATATTAAATCATGATTTAAGACTATGCTATGATTCAAACCATTAGGTAATATGCACATGTATAAAAAGTCAAGGAGAAAATGTATTGAGATGCATCAGTATTTTATCTGAGTAAAAGGATTATGGGTAGTTTTTATTGTTTACAGGTTTAGTAGTTTTCCACAAATACATGTAAATTCATCCCAAGTTAGGGAAAAGTTGGGTGTTACTTAACCAAATAAATGGCTAGACACAAAAATATTGTTAAACTACAACAACAGATACTGATTTGTGAAAGCTCTGGAAGCATGCATAAGCACCTTGAATTTAGTTTCTGTATTTACAATACAGGCTGCAGCGGAGGGTGCTGGATCCCCTTCCTCAGGGTTTCTTGTGCATTAATTGCCAATGAGGAGACTCAGAGTAGCTTGCAAAAGCATAGAGTCACTTAGAGGCAGGGGCAGAATTGTAACCAGGGTTTTCTGGAGCCCTTAAGTGATAGCTCTGTTCAATCCACTCTGAGAAACAATGCCCTTGGAGCTGCATGATAAAAGTGAAACAACCCAGGTGTCAAAGTTTAATTTATCATCACAGCTCCTGGAAGACAAGGAGCTCTAGACTCTCCTTATTTTTTTTTTTTTTTTTTTTAAGACTCCTTATTCTGAGAGGTCAGAAGGAAAACCCCAGCAGCTGCTCAATACTTAAAGAGAAAGATGTAGCAAGAAGAGGTAGATGGGAGCAGCCTCAGGTCCCACAAAACAACTTTTGGGGTTCTGGAGCCCAACCCCTACATGGGGGAAGGGACCTAACAGGTCATCCTCCACCTTCTTGAGAGTTTAGTATATCACTACACCACTGGCACATCCTTTGCATCCTGATGCCTAAGGCCCTGCTATAAACAGGAGTATCAATACCTTCTATCTTTTGTACTAAAAAGCCTCCATTTTGGAAGACTTAAAAAATTTATCACCAAATCACTGTTGGTGGACCCAGCAATACAAGCCTACACTAGGTCCAAGGGATGTGGGATCCTTTTTCGCATGTACAACTGCCTCTTGGCCAAGACTTTCCCATGAAGGATTGCTTCACGCAGCTGGGAATTCCTCAGAGGGGCATCTTGACCAGCCTAGTCTACTACCCCTTCCATACCATTTTATTCTATTTTACTAAGAAACTCCACAGCAGGGATTCTGTCTAATTCACATTTCTGAAACCCCCTCACCTGGAAGAGAGCTGGAACAATAAATCCAGGTCAAATTCCAACCATTACTTGTTCCTATCAACAGTTTCAAAGCACAGTCATACCAGTTCATTCATGTATTGGCTATGGATGCTTTTAGCTACCACAGCTGTGTTAATGTTGTTGCAGAAGAAACTCCTTTAGGCCTACACAGCCTGGCCCTTTATAGAAATGGTGATGAGCTATGATTGTACCTCATATGTGGTATCTAGTAACATCTGAGGAAGGGGAGTAAGAGAAAACAACGTTAAGAGAATGAATGTGGAGATACAGCGAAGTGCCTGGTTCCCACATTGGCATAAAAGATCTACATTCCGGGCTGGGGAGATGGCTCAGTTGGAATAAGTGCTTCCCTGGCAAGCGCAAGGGCCTGAGTTCAATCCCTGGTTCTGCAAAAACAAAAGATCTACATTCCTTTTTCTTAACCCATTCACCCCACACAGAAGATAAGGTAGACTGTTATCTTCTATTTAATTGTCTTTGAGGACCTGCCTTCCTTGAACAATCTGAGACTGGATTACATGTGGTCTTTTTCAAGTCACTATGTTCTGATTATAGGCTCTTAAAAGTCTTTCGAGGCCTAGCCATAACCCTTCCTCTCATCTCCCAGTTCCCAAGGATGAGAGAGAGAAAAGGAGTCCAGGAGAGAGCCCATGCTAGGCTGCTGTCATGGCATCACCTAAGTTGGGAGAGGGGGCATCCATGAGCAAAATGCACCCTGGAAAGGAAACTGTCCATCCCAGAAATAGAATCCATCCCCTTTTTTCTTGCAGTCTCCAGATGTATTTAAATCACTATCAAACAAAAGTGTCACATTAAAACCAAGACAATGCCTCAAGTATTCAGTTCTGGTCACAAGGGAAAGAAGTACTAACAGAGATAGGGCCCCATTACCTCCTCCTTCCTACCTTCAGGGCAGGCCCCTTCTCACTCGCCCTCTCACTGGCTCGCTTCCCCTCCAGTCCCAGCTGCACGAACAACTCCAGCAAGTTCATGAGCAGTTCATCTACAAGATGCTCCTCCTGGATGTTAGCTGCGATGTTGGCCAGGGCATTAATCACCGCCAGGGAGCAGTGCCTGATGAAGAAGGAGCAAAGTAACAGCCACTTCCAGGCTCTCAATTGGGTCCAGGGGAGGGTGCTGCAGGAGTGAAGCAAGTGGACTCGAGATATGCGAGCTGTCTTATCACACTGCTCTCAGTGCTGCCTGTGAACGAAAGAACTCTCAAGGGTGAAGAACATGCCATTTACATGACAAATGACCCCTAAAAGAAACTGAACTATTACAAAAATGACTATAGTCCTTGCTCTTGAGGTGTAGTGAGGGCCTGCAGGGATCTCAGTTTCAGGAATCTGCACACTGGGGACCTATGAAGGGTTCAAGATATTTCCTTCTGAATGGCAAGGGTCTATTTCACAGCAGAACATAGAAATACTCATCCACAGGCATTTTCTTCTTGGGCTCTACTTTCCCTCTCAAATCAAGGAGGGTCTTACTTCATTTATAACTCATGGAAGTTTCACATGATGATCAACATCTCCCCAGTGCCCTTGCCAGGTGATATTAGTATTAACTCACATAGAATATTCAAGAAGTATTCCAGGTTCTAGGAACCAACTGCCTCAGGATTATGCTGTATACCAAGTAAAGCCAGAAATAAAGCTGACTTTGTCTCTGCAGTCAGATACTGTGAACTGGAAAAGCTCACTCGGCTTTCGAGGCCCTAGAAGTAGCCAGACTGTCACTTCCTTGTTGCATAACCCTGAAGGAGGTACTCACCTCTAAGCCTTAGTTTCTTGCTAAGAAAAATAAAGATGGTAATTCCCTCTCCATAAGGCAGAAGATTTAAATAGCATATAAAGCACTAAGCACACTGTTTAATCCCTGAAATCACAAAGAATATGGTAGCCACAACAAAAGGTGCTCCCTTCCCAGTTAAGTGGGCACCTGGTAGGTCAAGGGCAAATAAAGGTCAGAAAATACTTTGACTGGTTGAGGAAGAGGACAATCTTTTTTGATGGCAATAAGAAACAGTATCTATGAAAGAAGATAATTTGAGCCAGAAATATGAAGAATAGGATGGAGACTAGGAGGTACTATACACAGCAAAGGTAAAGAGTAATAAGAATAGCCAGCCAAATAGCTCAGTGGATTAAAGCACCTGCAAGCAGGAGCAGGGACCAGGAGTTCGATCCGTAGGCCTGCCGCACTGGCCCTGACCCAGGGGCGCGCTGAGACAGCAATTGAGACTGGGCATAGTGGTATGCACCTATAAACCCAGCTCTTGGGTGGCTATAAACAAGCAGATCACTCCAAGTCTGATCTAGTAGTGAGAGCCTGAACACCCTGTAGAGCCTTCAAAAAAAAAAAAAGAGTAGCAATATAGACATAAGAGTCACAGAAGGAAGCCAGCAGGGGCAAAGACAAAGAGTAAGAGGTGCCAGGTGCTCTGACAGTTTTCAGAGCAAGGAAGCAATGTGAGGGAAAACGTGTTCTGACCTAAGCATCAGCTCTCTCACAGAAATCAAGACATGGAAGGAAGGAGAGGTGAGCAGTCCTTACACTGCTAAGACAGGCTGGGCTCACGACAATGGCAGTGAAAAGGCAATGAAGTATAATTGCTCCCTACTGTTTCTAAGATCCCTATGGATACTAAAATCTGAAGATACCCAAATCCCTCATTATTTCCAGATAGCCTAGGTACAATCCCTGGATACTTTAAATCATCTTTGGATTATTATAATACCTAGTACAATGGACATGCTATGCAAATACTTGCTATGCTGTATTGTTTAGGGAATAATGACATGAAAAAGTCTGTACATGTTCAGTGCAGGTGGAGGAGTTTTTCCCAAGTATTCTGCTTGGTGGATGGTCATAATCCTGCTTTCTTGCCTGCTAAACTGACTTAGAGAGACTCTCAGAGAAAGGCCTGGAAAGCAGGGAAAAGTTCAGTGGCAGAGAGCAGTAATACAAACAAAAGGGCTCTCTTTTTTCCTCTGTCAACTTCTGTTTTCGTCTGACTTCCCTTCTTGTCTTCTCATCTACTGACCTGACAAATGACTGTGGGATCCTCTAAACATGGAAATGCATCCCTTCCTCTAGGCATTTCCAGATAACAACAAAGAAAAAGAAATATCTCTTTCTGCCAGGAAAAACTGTCCAGACTTCACACAAATATAAAATGTTCAAGGACATAAAAAGCTTATTTCTTTAGACCTTACAAATCTTACTTTTCTTAACCTAAACTAAAGAAAGCATTAAAGATTCTTTCAGACGCATATGCTATCTAATGCATACTGCTTGGAAAACTAGAAAACTGCCTAACATTCAAGCTTGGGGTCAGTTAGATAAATCTTGGTAGAGCTACACAATGAGACAGCATGTAGCCATTAGAGGTGTCACTCAGGGAACCACTCATGGCACAGTTCATGGGTCACTCCACAGAGGCAGGTCTCTTGGGTATGCAGAGACCTGAGACTCTCATTGCCTGAGAGTCTGCTCAGAAAAGGGAGGCGTGGGAATGGGCCACATGCATAGAGATATTCAGTGGTAAGCTCCCTGAGGTAGCCATATATGAGTTTTCATTTAAGAAGGAAGGTTTAGTGCCAAGAAAAAATCCCAAAGGGAACTGTCAGGATCCAAAATGATAATGAGATACAGAAGAATTACCTGTAGCCATGGTCTTTGTAATCTTTGGTAGCTGAATACACAACTGAGCTGGCCTTCACACTGATCTGCTGGAAGAGATTCCACACTTCCTGATAAATGTATTGCTGGAAGAGAGCAAGAAGCACCATCACCATACCATAGTTCCTTCACCAAGCCCCTTCTAGAACACAGAGAAGGCACCTCTTTGTCATTCCTCAAAGAAAAATCTCTGGAATCCTAGGCTTTTATGAAAGGCATTCATTTCTAAAGGTTTAAGCACACCTCAAATTAAAAGCTAACAAGAAAGCAGTTTTACTTTATTCCTATTTATGTCATTTAAAATTGACATGATATTAGTTTGAACATGCTTTTCCCAAGTATTCACAGCCCATTACACTCTCTCACTACTCAGTATTGAAATAGTTCAAAGTATTTAACTCAGCTGCAAGATAAATTTACTTTGCAATTTTCCATTCCTTAGGAGGTTAAGGAACCCTTGGGTTAAAACCTTTGCATAGGATTTTACGGCTCTGGTCTCATTGCAGAACCCTTTCTTACATTTCCAGTGATAACCAAGCAGCCTAGCTGGTCAATGATGAGCACATCAAGGGGCGATGGGGGCTGGCAGAATTTCTGCTGCAGGATCTGAAGAATTGGCTCCATGACCTTTGGGGTATCCCTCAGAGCCACTGCAATGTGTCCCAAGGCACGGATGGTGTGGTCAGGAATCAAGTGTGCATCTCTACAGGAGAGAAGAACAGAGGTAGTCATGAAATAAAACCAAGGGGTAATGATCTAGACCTCAATTTCACTATAATCTTGTAAAAAACACAAAGCCTCTGGCACTAAGCTAAAAGTGCCATGTAACACATATCTTACATAGTGGTTCAAAGTATACATTCTGAGCTAAGTCATACCTTAAATCTATGACAAACCCTGTGAAAAAGGCACAGACATACAAAATGTCAGGTATCCCACTTGAGCCTATTGGCTTCCCCTGAGGGATAGGGAAGAACGTACTTGTCACTCTCCTGGGAGATATAGAGCCTGTTCGACAGGCTGGCCAGGAAAGCTTCCACAATCACCGGATCAACTGTCAAGCCAGCCTTCAGGCACCTGAGCAGTAAGGAAACCCACATGACATTAGGCATCAGACCAGGGAGATGGGGCTTTTTAGTTATTTTTCCTTTTCCTATAACACTGAGAATGACTCTATGCAAAGTACTGCAGATTTTATCCACTTAATAAATATCTAAGCCAATAACTTCATAATTTTCCCTACAACAGTCTCCTTCAGATTATCATCCTTGTCCAATTTCCAGTTTTAAATTTTTTATACTATTCCTTAGCATATGTGTGTATGTGTATGTGTATATGTACACATATGTATATGTGTATATATGTATATATATATATATATGTATATATATATGTATATACACTACACTTTAAAAATTATCAATTTCCTTATTTTGTAATAAGCCTCTGTCTCAAACACCATTTCCCCCCGTCCCAGATCCAAGCCTCCCGCTATGCTGCCTCCCACCTGCAGATGTTGTCAATGGCGATGTCCCGAAGCTGCTCATACATGGAGGGCTGGCTCTTCTTGCCCGACATGACATTCAGGGTTGACTCAGAATGCTCATTGGTGACACTGATTTTTATATCATTGCCAGCAACTAAATGTAAAAGTTCATATCTGTGTCTGGTTCAGTTTTCACTTTCCATCTCCTTCTTTGTTGTCCAAACACCTTTAGCTTATAGAAGCAAACCTTCTAAAAACATCTAACCAAATACTTCAAAAGTAAAAGACTCTAAGACCAACAGGAAGGATGAAAGGAATGTGTTTAAGTGAGAATACTTAGTTTACAAAGCAAGTAACACATAAATGCAGCAATTTCATAATCATTCAGAAATACTGACAAGCAACTACATGAATGCAGCTCTGATAGTCCTGGCCTTAGGAATGATCTAACTATCATGCAAAGAGCTGGTAAAAATGGAACCTCTCTCCACTATGAGGCCTGGGGAAAGTCAACTGCTCTTGAGTTTGGGTTTCTTTATCTGAAAGGAAAAATAAAAATGCCCACCTTCATGGGACCACAGGTAGGATGAACAGAACTACATTACTGCTTCCAGAACACAGACGATTTTTAATAGGGATAACTATTACATCACAGATCTCCTCTGAGCCTATGTCCTCTCACACGGTGATGTAACCAGATAAAGGAGTGTACATGAAGCCACTGGCCTAGCAATGGGGCATGTAGCACTTCCACTTTAGACTCCCACAGTGAGGGAAAATGCCAAAAAGAAAGAAAAATAGAGAGCAGGATTAGGGATGCAGAGAAAGATCTGGGACCAAAGGAAGAAGGCTCTTATTTATTTTTCATTTATTTATTTAATGTATTTAGTACAGGGTCCCACTACACAGCTCAAACTCGTAGTGATCCTCCTATTTTCAGCCTTGCCAGTGCTGGGATTACAGGCATGTGCCACCCAGTCTCAGTGGCTGGATTAGCACACCTAAGGTGAGACCTTCACAGCCTGTGGTGCAGGGGATCAAACCCCAGAAAAGGGCCATTTATGGAAAGAAGTAATGGTGAGGAGGAGAAATTGGCCCAATATAGTCCCCTTTTGGGGGCCTCAAGAGTACACAGGGACTAAATGCTGGAGATAAGACCCTAGCTGTAGTCAACTATTACCTGTATGGTATTGACTGTGGTACTTATAGAGCTTCACCAGCACTGGGGATGGGATGACCAGGAAGTCTCGCAAGGATGGCGTCACAGAATGCACTACCATCGGGAACCTCTCACACAAGCGTCCCAAGCCCTGCAACAGACAGTGATCCATAATGTAGCCCTGCAAGGTCTATCTAAGGAGAGCTCAAATCTTGATATTCTCAGCCCTACAATTTCCAAGACTGACCAAAATGTCTAAGGTCAAAGCTCCTAGAGGCCACTTGGCTATGAGGCAGACAGGAACGAGCACAGACGCACAGACGTTAATTCTTCTCCAACCAAGGTAACTACGTAACATTAAAATGTGTTTATTTCTTTTAGAAACAAGGGAGAAAAGGTACAGCACACACTCTTTAAATAACAGGACATTTAGAAGTAGTAGGATTTGTATCAGAATTTCAGCAGAGTAGAACTAAGCACTATGGACAAAGATATCTTTTCTTTTATGGGGCAGAACCAGGGATTGAACTCAGGCCCTTGCACTTGCCAGGGAAGCGCTTATTCTACTGAGCCATCTCCCAGGCCCAAGATATCTTTTCATGAGGCCCTTTGACACATGTCCATAGCCATCTACCTGCTGCTTACGCACTGCCAGCAGATTTGAGGCAGCCTCATAACAAAGGAGAACTTGAAGCTGCTGCTGCTGGATGCCACTTACAGAAATCCTGGCGACCTGTAGGGGGCATGCCATACTTAGTGGTGAATTCTGTCCACAGCAGGCTCTAATCAAAGTTCCTAAGAACTCAGACTATACGATCCTCAGTGTCTGCTACTGGCAAACAAACCATAGCCTCAGCAACATGGTAAGGGGGACACCTTGTAGATGGGAATTAATGTCTCAAGAGTCAACGGGACTGACCTGTAGGCAACAGATAAGCAAGGGCAAATGTGCAATGATGACTTTGCTGGATGTCTTGGACTGCAGTTTCTCAGATAACTTGATGCAAAGATTTTCAGCACCTTAGTTCAAAATCAGGAGGGTACAAATGATCAGCAAAGCCCAGTATTTACAAAATACTGTCTTCCTCATTAATCACATAATTCAATTAAACCCAAGACACATGTATCGTGGGTTTATTAATACCAAGCAACCACACCAGAAGTCTGAAGGCAAGCATCCTACACTTGATCTCAGCCAAAAGAAGCAATGAAGGCAAGCATCCTGCGGTGTATGTTACTATTCTTTGCTGGCCCTACACCCTCTTGTCCCAGGGTCCCACTCTGTAAGAATGCTTTCTATTCCCCTCCTCCCCTGGATATAGCCTTAATCTTCTAGCTGAGTCTAAAGCAGCAGCAAACAGAATATACAGCCTGTGGAGTTAGGTATTTTCCCTCCTCCCAGGTCCAGCGCCCTCCACCATAAGACAGGACAGCACATGTCAAGGGCTATAGCTCAGCTCTGCATGTACCAGGAAGTGGCCACTCCTAATGTGACTGCTTGTGCTACTAACAGAGCCAAGTATTCTCAGAGTTAATCTGGGTAGAAACACACTGGGGCATGCCCAGAGCTCACAGAGGGAAGAAAGAAGTTTGACTTTCTGCAATGCAGGGGGCAGCTCAAACTCACCCTGCTCATCCTTCACGGCCCACACCATGAGGTCCACACAAGCAGCATTTGCCTGGCAGCGCAGTTTGAGGGGGCTCAGCTCATTGTGAATCCGATCTGCATCATGTAGAATTTTCTGGAGCTCTCCTTGGCTTGTGTTGAACTGCTCCAACACAAAATCATGAATTTCTTTCACAAAAGAAGTAGGGAGGTCTATGGCAAAGACAGCAGATACCAAAGTTGGAAACAAAACTGTACCAGAAAACAGGCAGTGGCTATCAATAGCTATGCTCTTCCTCTCTTTAATAAAAAGAAGAGGAATGTTTGGTGCTAACTACTATAGCTCTAAGAACATCTGCTTGGAACAGTTTGGACAGGCTGTGGGCAATCCTTTACATGTACACTACCTTGCAATTGGGAAATGATAATTTCCCAGGAAGGCCAAAACAATGCTTTATGTTTTGTAAATTTTTACTGGTGTTATATTGGTTGTTTTTTGTTTGTTTGTTTTAAGTATTTGGTACAGGGTTTCACTACACAGCTTGAATCTGTAGTAATCCTCCTGTTTCAGCCTCCCCCGGGCTGAGATTATAGGCTATACCACCACACAGGACTTGGTGGATAGCTCAGTGTGCCCAGGGGCAGGGCCAGTGTAGCATGTGGTGCTGGGGATCTAACTCCAGTCTCTCTGCTTGCCTAAGAAGAGACTTAAGACCACTGAGTTATCTTACCAGCTCTTATACTGTTTTTTTTCATGGTTCTGATCATTAAACCAAGGGCTTCATGCATGCTAAGAAAGCATCTCACCACTTTTTTCCTTCAGGCTGCAATCTTGTTACTTACAACTTTTTCTTTTTTTATATCACAAAATATTTTTTATCAGTTGAGCCAATTTCAGGGATGATACAGCCCTTTTATATGTTTTATATACTCAGATTTTAGTACACTGCCTATAATCCCAGCACTTCGATGGCACATGCCTATAATCATGACAAAAGGATTGCTGAGAGTTTGAGGCCAGGCTCAAGTGCCTTCAAGGCCAACCTAAACTACATAACAAGACCCTGTCTGAAAAAAAAAGAAGAAGAAATCATTGACAGTACTAGATCACAGAATTATGGACAGATTTTTTTTTCCTTATTTTCTCCCCAACTTTCAGTCTTGTTGCTCACATGTGGAGTTTTGTTTCCATTTTTGTTCTTTTGAGATAGTTCTCACTATGTTGCCCAGGCCAGTACTGATTCGAGCACCTCTTGGATTCGAGTCATCCTCCCTACAAGTAGCTGGGAGTACCAATATATGCCAATCTATTAGGCAAGTGCCAGCCTGTAACTGTCAGATTCCTATCCCCATACTCATACAAGCAGCTGCCAATATTCTTCACCTTTCATGTAATAAAGGGTGTCACGCAACATCTTGAACATGGTCAGGTAGAGGGGATCACTGAAGGTTGTATAGTAGAGATCAGCACTGGGGTTGGCCTACAAAGGAGACAAACACATGACCATAGATCAGAAACTCTCATGAGTGCCCAGTACTCTTACAAGTGGAAGCCCAGACAAGTAACTCTCTGACATTCATGACTTAGCAATCTAAACTGTGCAACCATTTATCATGACTCATCACTCAGACATTTTAATTACTCTCTTTACTCCCCTAAGCATCAGGCCAAGGAAAACAGGAGCTCATGAACTAATATCAACAGACAATAGTCATGTGTATGCTCAAAGACAAGTAGCCCTTCTGTAGCAGAAATTTCACCATCTTCAGCTAGAACTGGGACATGGGAAGTAAAAAAGGTAAAAGGTAACAAAGGAGCCACTAGACTAAAGGTACCTTGCCCTCCATTCTGAAGGTGGACACTAAGTCCAGGATATCTTCAGATTCCCTCATATTCTATAATTAAAACTTACTTGAAATTATTTTTCAACAATCTAATCTGATATATAGCACTAGAGAAATTTTTCATACAAGATCTAATAACTTAAGAGGCAGTTCCTATCATCTTTACATTGGCAGTCTAAAAAGGCTAGAGGCTGGTGGGCAAGAAGCAGTATGCTGGTGAAAGGTGACTCCCTGGAAGGGGGAAGTGTCATGTGAAGAATGAGAGTAATGCGGAAGATATAAGAGTCACATCACCCTTCTGATAAGCACTAATAATAATAAGAGCTCTCATTAATTGTTATCAAAGGGACCAGCAAATATCTTTTTTTAAAAACTAGTGATTTCTGAGTTCAATCTGCAGTTCCACACCAAAAAAAAAAAAAAAAAAAAAAAAAAAAAAAAAAAAAAAAAAAAAAAAAAAAAAAAAAAAAAAAAAAAAAAAAAAAAAAAAAAAAAAAAAAAAAAAAA
>PVKA01024790.1:0-13407 GCA_004027165.1 Ctenomys sociabilis
TCTCTCTCTCTCTCTCTCTCTCTCTCTCTCTCTCTCTCTCTCTCTCTCTCTCTCTCTCTCTCTCTCTCTCTCTCTCTCTCTCTCTGTCTTTTTGAGACAGGGTCTCACTATGCAGTTCAGGCTGGCCTTAAGCTCACTTTGTAGCTCAGGCTGGTCTCGAACTCACAACAATCCTCCTGCCTCAGCCTCTCGAGTGCTGGGATTACAGGCATGCGCCATCATGCCCGGCTTTTCCTTGGTTCTTAAGCGCATGTAGAAAGCTGTAAATTTCTCTTCTGGTACTAACTACTCATCGCTGTGCAGGAAGCATCGAGTCAGCACAATTTTGCAAACACTTGTCTCTTGCAAGGTTTTCTTCAGGGCTGTGCTTAGCCTGTTGCAGGTGCCTGTGTTCAGGTCAGTACCTCTGGTTGTACATATCCTATGGGGTACCTGACCCAAAGGTTCCTCTGGTCCTAAGCGGTCAATGTTCCCACCCACACAAGCAGAGCTGAATTGTTGTCACTGGAGCTTATGTTAGATCTTGTGTTTCCTGGTATTACAGCCCATGTGCATGATGGTAAACGCATACACGTATAGCCATGCGTATGTATTCCCAAAGCAGTCCAGGCCCAGGCATATGGTGATTCAGTGTCTTGGGTGGCACAGGTGGCCTTTGATGCATTTGCCTAGATGGCTGAGGAACTGGCTGGCAGACTCGACCTCCGCACCTGTCTTGGCACTCACCAGATCTTGGCACTTAAAACACTTCTCAGATGTTTGCTCCTGGCGTCCCCAGGTGGAGAGCATGCATATTCAGGTTTTTGTTCTTGAGCCCCTACTTGTTATTCTTAGATAAGAGAACTCTGTGCTTTATAAGAAAATTAGGAGATAATCCCTAGTTATAAGACTAAAAGTTAAAAAGACTAAAGGCCATGCCACTTACACTTTTTCCCATCCGGAGGTACATGCTGCTGAGATTTTTTCCCTTGCATTGCCCATGTTCAGGTTCTTCTGAAACCTCCCCTTGTTTACTTGGGATGTCTCTGGTTTAAATTCACTGGCTTGGGCTATGCCTTGTGAGAAATGATCTGTACTGTTTTTTTTTTGGGGGGGGTTTGCTAGTGTACTGGTTTGTGAGGACCCTGTTGCCCCTCACACCTACTTCAGGAGAGTTCTGTTCTTTTTTTTTTTAAAAGCAGTGTCAAAATTTATTTGAAAAAAATACAGCTAAAGAGTGAGGGAGAAACTGGCTCTGCAGAGGGAGCTTGGGCTGGGCAAGAGGAAAAGGCAAGGTGCAAGAACAGCCAGGGAAGGCGGCAGCTGCGGTGGCTCTCAGTGCTGGCTCTGTGTGTGGTCTGGTCATCTTGTTGCCAGCTGCTGGTTCAGCAGGGAGGTTGGAGGTCCAGAGCTGGCACTTGAACTTCTCTGGTGAGCACAGAGAGCCCACCCAAAGGTTCCTAATGTTGGAGGTGTATGGTGGGGCCACTGGGGTGTGAAACTGAGAGCCCCTCTGCTGGCATCCAGGTAGGGTCTGGAATGCATGAGGCTGCAAATGTCAGGTGTTCCCTGACAGGTGCGAGAGGCATCCCATCCTGCAGGTGCAAGTGGAGTGCATGGGGACAGGACAGGCTGCCTCCGTTGTTGGGGCTGTGTGGGACAGTATTTTCAGAGAGAGAGGGCCCTGGAAGGTGCAGGCAAAGGACATGGAGTGTTGACCGTTATACTGAGGGGTTTGGACAGGGCCCAGGGAGTTTGTAGAGGGGGCTCGGAACACAGGGATGTCCCCTCTGGAGTGTGTGAGGACAGCCTTCTTGCAGGTCTCCTGCCTCAGTTCCCTCCCCCTCTCTGCTGCAGGAAGGTGGCCGGGTCTTTGGAGTGCTAGGTCCCGTTGCGCCCTCCTCGCCTGGGCTGTCCCTTGGGGGGCTGGCTGTCAGTGAGCACCGGCTTAGCAACAAGCTGCTGGCCTGGAGTGGAGTGCTGGAGTGGCAGGAGGTGAGTGGGTCTGCCAGGCCTGCTGGGGTCCCTGTGAGGGATGGGCTGTCCTCAGCTCAAGGCTGTGCCTGTGACACCCCTCCCCACCCACAGAAGCGCAGACCCTACTCTGACTCCACTGCAAAGCTGAAGCGGACCCTGCCCTGCCAGATCTATGTGAACCCAGGCGAGAACCTGTGAGTGTCCAGCATATCAGGGTGGCGGGTTGGCAGCCCCCTGCGCCCTGACCCACTCTTCCCTGCAGGAAGACGGACCAGTGGCCACAGAAGTTGATCATGCAGCTCATCCCACAGCAGCTGCTGGTGAGATGCACCCCTGCCTGCCCAGCCCGCGTGCCCCCAGGTAACCCTCGCCCTGTGGTGACCCCGTGTCCCCTTGCCTCCAGGCCACGCTGGGCCCCCTGTTCCGCAGCTCCCAGCTGGCACAGTTCCACTTCACCAACAGAGGCTGTGACTCACTGCAGGGGCTCTGCTGTGTCATGGGCGACGGCTTCGTGAGTTGGGCTGGGGAGCCTGGAGTCCCTTCTGCAGCTCAGCATCCCTCTGAGGGACTCCCAACAGGCTAAGGGCAAAGGAATTCAGCCTGTCACACAGCCCCAAGGCCCTGCATCAGTGCCGAGCCACTGACCTTGTGATTCCTGGGCAGTGCCCTGCTGGAGGGTTGTGGCGGGGAAGGGAGAAAAGCTCAGGCAGTTTGGTTTTCTCATCTGTGAGGTGGAGCTACCAGTAGGCCTTACTTGGTGCTGCTCTTGAGAAGAGAGTATTTCTGAGTAGTGCTTAAAATTGATCTTCGAGTGTATGACCCAACTCTGTAGGAGGCTGAGGCGCGAGGATTGCAAGTTCAGGCCCAGCCTGGGAAACAGTGCTACCCTGTCACTCAGGGATGTAGCTCGGTGCAGAGGCCCTGGGCCCAGTCCCTGATACCACACACACAAGAACAAGACACTTAGGACTTCAGTCTGTAGTGATGCTTCATAAACGTGGGCTGGAGCATCGTTAAAGTTTGGGATTTGCATGAAGGTGGCTGAGGAAGTGAGAGCCTGGTCCTTGGGGCTGTGCTGTCCCCTCAGCTGTGGCCCAGCAGCATCCCTGACTCTGAGAAGGGAGAAATGTGGGCGGTGGAGGTGGCAGGTGCTGGCAGTGGGTAAGTCATGGCCCACAGTGCCCAGAGGACTTGGGTCTGGCTCATGGCCGGTCCTTGGTCCCCATTGGGGTAGTTGGTCCTTTCCCAGAGTCAGCCGCACCCTCCAAGGACACTACCCCTGCCATCTGTGCAGCTCCTATTCCCTGTGGTCTAGCTGCAGCAGGGCTGGTGGCCCTGGGGTCATCTGTGGGGTGCAGCATGTCCCAGACAGAGTGGGCAGCCCCAGCACCAGAAGTTGAGGTGATAGTGCTGAGCAGTATCAGGTGTCCAATGGGGTGCACAGACGCACCTTTGTCCAGATTCCTTGGGGGTGTCTTGTCAGTCCCCCATCCACATGGCTCCCAATTAAAGAGGTCCCACTGCCCATGTAGTGCTTACTGTATGTGATGCAGTCAGCCCATTTTATAGATGGGAAAACCAGGGTCTCACAACAGAAGGCAGCTTCCTTGGGCACAGATCTATGAGTCAGCAGAGCTGTTCGCCCCCTACAGCCTGGCCCAGGGGCTGCTACATTCCCCTCATTAGGGTCATGTTTTTTGTTTTTTGTTTTTTTTCAGCTTTTTGAGACAGTCTCACTTTGCGGGCCAGGCCATCTGGAACTGATGGTGATCCCCAATCTGGCACCACCATGCCCACTCTGGACCATGGTCATTTTTTTTTTTTCCTTTTTGGCAGAACTGGGGATTGAACTCAAGCCCTTCTGCTTGCCAGGCAAGCACTTATTCTACTGAGCCATCTCCCTGGCCCCAAAGTTCAGAAGTGGTTTTTTTTGGCTGGCTCAGGATGCCTTCTGGTAAGGCTTGAGGATCTGGGGATTGAACCACAGCATCCTGATTGCTTCATCTAAGCAGTCACTTAAACAACTGAGCTAACGGGCAGGTCCCCTGGACCATGGTCTTGACCTTAAGGGCCGTGTTTCTGCCTTGGTGCCAGGCAGGACAGTTGGTCAGTGTGAGGGCGAACCCCTGGTGCTGACCATTGTTGGTCCTCCCACAGGCTGGCTGCATGCCGTTCCCCTACGTCTCCCCCTGTGCAGTGCGTGTGATCATACTGCTCTACTCGACCAAGAAGAAGATCTTCATGGGCATCATCCCCTATGACCAGAGGGGCTTCATCAATGCCATCCGGCAGGTCATCACCACCCACAAGCAGGTGTGCCCCCGCTGCAGCCTGAGGGGAGGAGGAGGTGGGCAGTACGGCGTGGTGGCAGGGTCTGGTCCCCCAGGGCTCTCTGTGAGGTTGGAGGGGTCGGGAAGCTCTGTGGCGGGGACCTGGCAGGGGCTGCTGTCTCACAGGGCACACGGCTGCCGCATTCCAGGAGCAGGCATGGGCTTCATGTATGTGGGATGCCAGGGGTAACGTCTTGGGGAGCAGGGCATGGAGGGAGAGCAGCGGGTAGGGTCCCTCCCATCCTTCCTGCCACTCCTCCCACAGGCCCTGGGGCTTGGCAGTGTCCACTCAGGCCCCGTCCAGATCAACAACAAGTTCCTGGCCTGGAGCGGCATCATGGAGTGGCAAGAGGTAAGCTCTAGGCCAGCACGGGGCACTGGCTCAGTGTGTGGGTTGCTGCCCTGTGGTGTCCCCATTGCTGAGGTCTCCTCCCTTCCTGTCCCCCAAAGCCGAGGCCGGAGCCCAACAGTCAGTCCAAGAGGTGGCTGCCATCACACGTCTATGTGAACCAAGGAGAGATCCTGTGTCAGGCTGGGGCTGGTGGCTGTGCCCCAGCAAGGTTCCTGCCTGACTCCATCCATCCTCTGTCCCCCAGGAGGACCGAGCAGTGGCCTAGGAAGCTACGCATGCACCTCATCCCGCAGCAGCTCCTGGTGAGTGGTAAGGATGGGGTTGGAGCTGGGGCACTGCAGCCTACTGTCAGCTGCTATTGTGGGGCAGGAGTAGAGATCTTGGGGCCCACGGTGCTGGCTGTTCCCGCAGACTACGCTGGTGCCGCTGTTCCGGAACTCGCGCCTTGTGCAGTTCCACTTCACCAAGGATGTGGAGACACTGAAGAGCCTATGCCGGATCATGGACAATGGCTTTGTGAGTAGTGTGGCCTCCGAGAGATGCAGGGTGGCTGGGGCAGACGACAAGGGAAGTGGTGCGATGAGGGCGGGCTGTCCTGACCCCAGGGTACAGAAGGAAAGCAGGTGGATTTTGGTGTAGGGCGGCAGTTGCACAGCCCCAGGGCCTCGCTCCTCTGCCTGGGCTCCTCCAAGGGCAACCCAGGCTCCAGGCTGTCCCATTCACAGGATCCCTCAGCCCCTGGGAAGTGCCCAGTCTGGGCCTTGGGCCCCATCTGAATGGGGAGGGTTGGACTTGCATACTCTTGCGCCTTTGCCAGCAACATTTGCCTGGTGTCCTGGTGTCCAAGCACTGGAGACACTTTTCCTGATGCTGCCATGCTTCCCTTGGCAGCACCCCAAGCGGTGTGTCTAAGGGCCTGGCTGTCCCTGGGGGCCCTCACGCCCCTCTCCCTCTTGGCCTGAGTTTCCCCTTTGTACGGTGGAAGGTTGTCCCTTGTACAGGACCCATGAGGCCCATCTTCAGGAGCCCCTGGTTAGCAGTGTCAGCACTGCTCCCAAGCACCCGGCCTGCCCATGACACTGTGTCTATGGCGGCAGTACTGGCAGTACTGAGAGAGCCTCCTGGCTTTCGAGGAGGTGCTGCTTGGGAGCCTTGTGGTCCCTGGCAGTGTCACTCTAAGCCTGTGTCCACATCCTCCAGATGGGACTGTGGGGTGGGGTAGGACACCCTGAGTAATGCTCGTTCACCCGCCAGGCTGGCTGTGTGCACTTCTCCTACAAGGCCATGTGTGAGGTGTGTGTGCTCATGCTGCTCTATTCCTCGGAGAAGATCTTCATCGGCCTCATCCCCCATGACCAGGACAACTTCTTCAGTGGCATCCAGCACGTCATAGCCAATCAACAGCAGGTCCTTCAGCGGAACCTGGAGCAGGAACAGCAGCAGCGAGGGGTGAGGCTGACCCCATGGTCCCCAGCCCTGTGTCCCCCCTCCCGCTGACCCCTTCCTTGGCTTCCTCCACAGATGGGCGGGTAGAGGTCTAGCCTGGCCCTCTAGGAGTTGCCAATGAAGCCCTGACAGACTGGTGAGTGGCCTCCCTGTTCTTCAGCAAAGACCTACAGACCCTCCGACCTGCCAGGGTGTGTCAGAACGCGGGGTGACCCTGGCCTTAGGATGACCAGAGTGAGGCACTGCAGTCCCCATGGGCAGGGAACAGGGATCTTGGTGAGGCACCACAGGTCTGGTGGTCCCCAGAGGGGCCTTTCCCACGTTCCCTGGGGGCCCGCTAGGTGCAGCAGGTATAGGGGTCTGTGCCCTGGTTGTGTCCCTCCCACTGTGTCCTTGCTTCTGAGCAGGGGCCTCTGGGGACCTTAACTGTCCAGCATCATGGAGGATGGTGTCCTGAGGTTTCCAAGGACGTTCTCCACTTGTGTTTATCCAATAAAGCCTTTTAAAAATGTGCTGTGGTTCCCAGGGTGTGTGGCGGTGGCCAGGGAAGTAGAGCCCAAGCCTGGATGGTGGTTCTGAAGGCTCCTGGGGGAGGCAGGCAGGATGGACAGGAGAGCAGCCTCATGAGTGAGGCACTGTAAGGTGCCTGCTTGGTTTGTCCCCCACTGTGATGAGCAGGGAATAGCGGCAGGAAGCCTATCACCAACACCAGAGATGTAGGTTGTGTGATGTCCTTCTGCCTCTGCAGGCTGTGCCCCGTGTCCCTTGGGCAGGCGCTGGCTGAGTTTCCTCCTTAGCGGGATCAGGCCCACCATACAGTGAAGAACCGCAAGCCCGCATCATCCCTGGGCTCAAGCTCAGTGTCACGGAACCTGTGTCCTGGGAGTCTGTCCTTATGGCTCACTTGGAACCCAGGCCAGGGCAGGGGCATATGGCATCAGCTGGCTCTGGAGGGTTCAGCTTGGCGCCCGCAGCGCGTCTTCTACAGGACCCAAGTGGTAGGGTACGACACGGGCCGTGTGAGGTGTGAGCTCACGTGGGAGGCGGGCAGGAGCAGGCTTGGAGCCTTCTGTCCCGCCCGCCTCCAAGGTTCCATCTGCAGAACAAGTAGAAGCCTCCCGGCCCAGCCTAGCTAGCTCAGGCTTCGGGTCTCAACCCCAATAGGTCCACCTTCCCATCCTCCCTGTAAGATGTGGGCCAGACGTGCAGAAAACAGCATTTATTGTGTGGGGTAGGCTGGGGACGAAGGCGGAGCTGGGTCTCAGCCCTCGGAGAACTGGCGGTACAGCCGCTCCTTCTGCGGATCCAACCGCAACCGGAACGGGATCTTGAGGACCTCAGAGAAACCCTCCGCCAGGGCCGGGGCCTCGAACTGCTTCCTGGAGGCAGAGGGGCCGTGAGCGGAGGGAGACCCAGCCCTGCCTGCCCCGTGCCCGCCTGTTTGGCCAGTGGCCTCACCTGTAGCCGAACATGACCATATCGGACACTGGCGCGTGAGAGGAGCCGGTCAGCTGGCGGAACTGCGGGGATGGAGGCGTGGGGCGGTGAGGGCCGGCAGCAGAGGGCCGGCAGCAGAGGGCGGGGCCGGCAGCAGAGGGCGGGGCCGGCAGCAGAGGGCGGGGGAGGGCGGGGCTCACCCGGTTGTTGTGGCGTGCCTGCTCCAGCGTGGCTGTGAAGAGGAAGCAGCGGCAGGGCACACCCGCATCTCTGGCACACTGGATGTACCTGTAGGGGTAGGGAAGCTGGGGCTGTCATCAGGCCTCCTGCCTGCCCTCTGGCGGCCTCCCTGGGGACGTCGGTACCTGGCCCGGCTTGCGACATCTGGGTTTGTGTTGTCGATGACCACCCGTCTCTTCTGCTTCAGTGCTGTCTCACAGGCGCTAACGCAGCGTTGCCAGGAACCCAGCGTGTCCTGGGGCACAGGGAGAGGTCAGGACGGACAGGAGCCAGGGAGAGGGCAGACCAGGACCTCGCGGGGCAGCGGACGCACCCTATTCACATGCACATAGCCGGCGGACACCAGGTGCTCCTGGAGGAAGGTGGACTTGCCGGCTGCCAGGGGCGAGGGGCGTAAGTGGGCTGCGGGGCCCAAGTGGGCTGCGGGGCCCAGCGGGCAGCGGGGTGTCAGGGCTAGGGCATCTCACCCCCAGGGAATCCCACGGCGACAACCACTTCTGGGTCCGAGTTCAGGAGTGAGCTGGTCTCCGGGAGGAAGGACGGCCCCGCGTGGGAGACGGTCCTCTGGGAATAACAAGCTGTGTGAGCCCTCCCTACTCCCGCCTCAAGGTCAAGGGCTGGGAGCGCCAAGGGGGCTGAGGCTGGGGCTGCTCGTAAGTCTCACAGGGTCAAAGGCTGGGAGCTCGAAGCGGGCCACTGGCCACTTGAGGAAGAACTCTTCAGGTGTGGCGAAGGGCAGGCCAAGGTTGAGGGCAAACTGCAGGCCAAGAGACAGGTCAGGCAGAGGGCAGGGACAGGTAGGGACCCAGGAACAGGCGGGACGGAGCTCACCAAGCGGTCTGCACAGGAGAAGTCTTTCTTCTTCTGCCCAGGTGCCCAGTTAGCCGGGCGGCCTGCAGCATCTGGAACGCACAGGGACACAGCCTCATCACCAGCAATTCAGGGGTCCCCCTCCACCCACCCAACCCCTGCCACCCCCCACTCACCTCCCACAAAGATGCTATCCCCGAGGGAGATGAACACGCCCTCATTGGCCTAGGAAGAGAGGCGGTGTGAAGCCTTCCACAGCACACAAGGCCGCTGTTCTCTGTTCTGCCCTGGGCCTGACTCAAATCCACATCTAGCCCATGCTCACACCCCAGCGTGCACCTAGAGCCTGCCTAGAGGTCCCCTGGCCCAGGACCTGGCTCCCACACCCACCAGTTACCCATGCAGTCCCATGGGGTACCTGTTCCCCCTCAGGCAGTCAGTGCTGTCTCTGCCTCACCCTCTCCTGACTGGGGTTCAGCACAGGCTCTGCTGTTGTAGACAGAGCACTTTCAAGAGAGGCTATCCTTGACCACCGACCTAGAACCACGCAGCTTTACCCGGTCTCTGTCCTGGCTCTGTGTCAGCCAGTACACATGGGCAGGGTATATGCATACTCCAGGGCCGGCATGGTTTCCAGCCTAAGGTTTAGCAGGCCTCAGAACGAATGAATGTGTGTAGGGGCCACTGATTTCTGCAATCCAGAGCACTGCCTTTGCACACCCCCGCTTGGGACATGCTAGCAGCAGACTGTGGGGGACAAGTGGAGGTGAGGGGAGAGGAACACACTCACCCACTCCTGCAGATGCTCCCACATGCCTGTCAGTGGCTTCCGGCACAGGCCCGCATGTGTGGACACTAGCACCTGTGTGTGGTGTTGGGTCACACACTGTTCTGGCCTCTTGGTGCTCACCCTGGCCAGCCCCTGGGAGCTACCCCCAGCTGTACCTGGAAGGGGACACCCAGCTTCTCCACCACGGCCTCCACCTTGGCCTTGAAATCCTCTGCTCGCACCTTCCCTCGCCCGATGGCCATCTGGTTTGTGAAGATTACCAGCTGTGGAGCACACGGTGTCACCCAGGCCTGGTCAGCAGGGCCCTGGCAGTCTGGCGCCATGTGCACACTACACACACACATGCACAGGGATGCACCTTGTAGCCCTCAGTGTCCAGCTGCTGGAGTCTCCTGGGAACCTCTGGGTACAAGATCCTAGGGCGGTGGAAGTGTCGCATGAGTAGAGCCAGGGCGACTCCAGCTTCCATCACTCCTGTCCCCCCACTTTCTCACCTCCAGTCGCTAGGGCTCGTGGGAAAGACCTTCCCAGAGCGGGTAGTGATTAGGGTCCCATCTAGATCAAAAGCAGCCACCTGGGGTTGTGAGAACATGGAAGAGCAGCATGTGACACCATTGCCCATGCACAAGCAGAGGCACACGGGTCCTGTGAGGCAAGGGAAACCCTGAGCTCAGAAATGGGGAAACTAGCTCACTGAGCCTCATGTCCTGTGGAAGGATGTGGCACTTTGGGAATGTGGCCCTGCCACCTCTGACCATAGACCTCCCGCCCTGCTCCTACTTTTTGTGTCTTTAATTTAGACAGGAGTATCTTACATTACCCCACCCCAGCACCACCTTAGAGGTTTATGATCACAAAAAGAAAAAAAAGTTTCAAGCCGGGTGTGGTGGCGCATGCCTATAATCCTAGCACTCGGGAGGCTGAAGCAGGAGGATTGCTGTGAGTTCGAGACCAGCCTGAGCTACAAAGTGAGCTTAAGGCCAGCCTGAACTGCATAGTGAGACCCTGACTCAAAAAAACAAAAACAAAAAAAACTTTCAGGTGCTGACTGCCAGGGGTATGATTGGTCTGCAGTCTGTGGTATTGCCCTGGCAGGGCCCTCACCTTGCCCCGGGGCTTCACCCTTGGTGCTGTGAACACCAGCAGCTTCTCCAAGTTTTCCCAGCCACAGGGTGACACACGCATCCTCTTTTGCTTCTGCTCAGCATCCTCTCCCTTCCTCTTCTGGTCTGGGGCCAGCCGAGGACTGCCAGGTGGAGTGTCCGGCTGGCATCCAGATGTAGGGGTCTCTTCCCAGCGCACGGTCAGTGGGTGGAGGCCATTGACCAAATACAGTGTGTCCCCAACCCCCAGAGAGCCCTCCAACCCTGGCTTCAACTCCTGGGTCCCAGCAGTAGAAGGGTTAACGCCCAGCTGCGGGGAAAGAAAGACCAAGGACTGCTCAGCCTAGTGGGAACCTCCTCCAATCAGATACCTGGAGGCAAGACTTGCCTTTCTTAAGCCTACCAATCAGACCCTTAAGCTCCACCTCTTTACTGAGTACCATCACTTAAGGATTTAGAAAGGTCACCTGCTCTATCTTGCCCAATTGGAAGTGGACAACGGATACCCCTACTGAAGTAGGTGAAGGTTTCTTTACTGGGACACACCCCTTTCTCTCCCAGCCAATCAATGGTAGCCTCGTTTTTTTTTTTTTTTGATGGTTTTTGAGCCAGGGTCTCACTATGTAGATACAGTTGGTCTAGAACTCACTATGTAGCCCGAGCTGGCCTCAAATTCAAGGTGAGCCTCAGACGTGAGCTACCATGCCCAGAACCTACCCTTTACAAATTTTTGATACTGTCTTGCTAAATTGTCCAGGCTGGCCTTGAACTTGCCTGCCTCGGCCTCCCACTAGCTTGTATGCTACAGCGCACAGCCTAATCAGATATTTCTAATATTCCCTGCTGGGGTGGATTTCTCTCCATCCCACCCCCCAGGACTTGTTGCCCCTCGGCGAAACCTTAGTACCTGTTTGACTGCTACCGTCCGAGTCTCAGGGTCTGCAACCAGCTCCACTGGGAAGTGAGGGAGTGAAGTCAGGATTTGCATCTGTGTGTGACTGGTCTCACTACTGCTGAGTGTCGTTAGCTTCAGGCCACAAAATGGGACTACACCACTACTCCGGAGGGAGCCTTCAATACCCTAGGACTGCCTAAAACACTAATCCCAGCGTCCGGAGGGATGGTGGTTGAACCCAGGGCCCCGCGCAGGCTAGGGAAGGGCTCCTTCCTGAAGCCCTATCTCCTGCCCCAGGACGGATACCTGCGGCACCTCACCAATTGTGGACAGGTGCAGGTCCTAGGCCAGTCCTGGTGTAGTCCCTCCTAACATTTTCGTTTCTCCTAGGACCCTCTGTTCACGAGGGTGGTGGCCTGTTTCGGGTCTGCAGAAGGCCTGTGCACATCTCCCTCGGCCCACTGACAATTGTTCCAGAAATGCCTGCATCCCCCAAGGACCGGGCTAGCTCCAGAAGAGGCACAACCTTTCTTCCCGTGCTCCCCACGCAGAAGCCACTTCTCAACATCAGGACTGGCTGCACCCCGCAATCTCCTTCCTGGCTAACTTCATCTTTCCCACTTCATTCCCACTCCCGAAGCAGGTTCTGCTACCCCACACCTTGGTTCCTGGAGCACTTCCGGTCCGTGACCTGGGTCAGGGGTCCCCGGCCCAGGACTACAGTTTGCCCGTCCAAGGGAAGGAAGATGGGAGGCGCGCCCCCTGGAGGGCTCTCCAACCACAGGCGGCCTTGGGCCTCCACCTGGGCCATCCTGGTAACTGACCGTGAGGAAGCAGGTGCTCTACCCTTAGTGAAAAGACTCCCGGCTGGATTACAGGAAGTCCCACCTCCTTCCACTCCGGCCATTAGGAAGTCCCGCCTTCCATTTACTTTTTCCGGAAATCGCGCCTCTTCACTGGCCGGAGGCGCTGTTTCCTAGGCGACGACGCCTTCATCCGTCAGCCAATGAGGCAGCTCCCTACCTCCCAAAGGAAAGGCCCAGAGCTCCTCGCTGTGCTCTCACATTCAGCTGCGTCTGCCGCTTCGACCCGGGAGTCTTCCTGTGACTAGGCAGGTCCTGCCCGGGGCGCTTGGCCCGCAACTGTCTGCTTCTCGCGGCTAGAAGTGACTTGTTGGAAGAGAAGCGTGGCATTGGTTCCGCCCACGCAGCCGGGTGCCTCGCGGTTATGGCACTTAAATGAGTCCCGCCGCTATTCTGGTTGTCATCTTTCTTGCTGCGTTATGAAGCTTAGGCCAGTAGGGAGCGAAGCAGATCCTCCGTCCTTTTCCACTTCGTTCTCGTCCCCTGGGCAGATTTGGCTTCAGCTGATGAAACCTACCTCCCGCCTGCCCCCTAGCACTAAATCTTTTTTTTTTTTTTTTTTTTTTTTTTTGTATTCTCAATTCTGCAGTTTGGGCCGGGGAGATGCCTCAGTGGAATAAGTGCTTCCCTGGCAAGGGCCTGCGTTCAATCCCCGGTTCCACCAAAAAAAATAAATGCTGCAGTTTTCTAGTCTATAAAGTGTAGGTGACGGCTCCTTTGTGGGGCTAAGAGGAGATACAGAATAAACACATGCAAATTGAACTTTCTAAATGTTATGGTGAGCCGGACATGGTGGCGCATGCCTGTAATCCCTGCACTGGGGAGGCTGAGGCAGGAGGATTGTTGTGAGTTCGAGACCAGCCTGAGCTACAAAGTGAGCTTAAGGCCAGCCTGAATTGCATAGTGAGACCCTGTCTCAAAAAGACAAACAAACAAACAAATAAATAAATAAATAAATAAATAAATGTTATGGTGCCAGGAAACGGCGATTCCGCATTTCCCTCTTCCTAAATTTCCAACCAGGTACCACCCGCTCTGGCTGGGGATTTCTCATTGTGGTGGAGAACCGTGGCTCTGGAGCCGATTCCTTCATTCTGATTTCAAGTCCTCCACCTGATTAGGTCTTCATGATTACGCAGAACCAGAGTACTCCCCTCGGTCCCAAGGAACCTTCTATTTTTTAAT
>PVKA01024790.1:13507-33882 GCA_004027165.1 Ctenomys sociabilis
AAAAAAAAAAAAAAAAAAAAAAAAAAAAAAAAAAAAAAAAAAAAAAAAAAAAAAAAAAAAAAAAAAAAAAAAAAAAAAAAAAAAAATGTGGATACAAGCCAGGGGTGCACACCTGTAACTCAAACACGCGAAGTCAAGTCAGGGTGAGGCAGGTGGATCGCCACGAGTTCAAGGCCAGCCTGGACTATACAGCAAGTCATCTCAAAAAACTACAAACAAAAAATGGACACAATAATTCCAACACTCAGCTTTGCACTAAAAATCGATTAAATGCTGTTTGGCTTCCAAAAATGTTGAATGAACACCCATAACTCACATTTATCAAACTCTTTAATCTCAGAGCGCCCCTCCTAACTCCCGATCCTCCCACTCTCCCCCCCACACCAGGGCCGGAGAGTGAGGCTCCCTGCCCTACCTAGGGTGGACAAGGGGCCCTTTAAGGCACCTGTGGGGGTGGGGGGAGGGGCGGGAGCTGGTACCGTCCTGGAGAAATGGACGGCTTCGATTGGCAAGCTCTTGTGGGGTGGATCTGAGGGGTGTCGGACGCCAGGGACAGAATCGCGCCATCCCTGAGGGGACCAGGGGTACAATATGACTCGGCCAAAAAGCGAGCCCAGCCCCAGTAGTGTAAAAAGAAAAACGGCAAACTACGTCTCAGCCTGATTCTGGACACTGGAGGGTCTGACCACGCCTTCCAGCGGTCACAGCCAATCAGGAATGAGGATCCAGGAAGGTCGGAGAACCGCCGGACCGCACCCCAAGAGGCTGTAGCCAATTAAGGATTCAGGAAGGGCGGAGGGTAACTCCAGGGTTTGATCCAGCCCCTTGACTAGATTCAAACCAATCAAATGAAAGCGCTGCCCAGTCACTAGGCCAAAAGTGACTACCCAATCCTGGTGCTTGGCTGTAGTCTTTCAGGGATGGAGCCAAAGCCGAGCGACAGATTGTCGCTAGGCAGAAAAAACGACGGAGTCGATCCATTACGGGTTTAGGACTAGCCACCCTCCCATCCAGAGCGTGACTCGGTGCCCTGGAAGGATCTGTCGCTGGGCAGAGAAAAGGGCAACAGACCCAACCTACGGCAGGACAGACCTCGCCTCTCGGCAGAGGAGCCCGTGGGCTGGAAGGGCGGGGAACCCGCTGGGCCTGGCCAGGCCCGTGGATTGGCGGGTTTGGGGGATGGGGCGGGGGTGTAGTGTTGGGGCGGGCCGGCACGGCCAGACCGCTGCTTCCCTGGGCCTCAGTATTTCCGCTTCAGCTTCTGGAAGTCACTGGTGTTGAGCCGCGGTCGGGGCAGGTCACCGAAGACCTGGGTGTCCTCGGCCTCCCGCAGCACCAGCGCGCGCATGCTCGCCGCGATGCGGTCCAGGTCGGGAGAGGAGGGCTGCGGAGAGCACAATCGAAGGGTCAGGCCGGCAGGTGCCAACATCTTGCTGCCTTCCGCCTGCACTGAGCAATGCCCTGTGCCAACCATGTCCTCCTCCCACCGACTCTGATGCCACCTCCTCCAGCAGGCTTCCTGGCCTGCAGCACAAGCTCTGTCACTGTTATCCCTAAAGTTATGTGTGGGGGTCTCCTGAGGATTGGGCTGGAGTCCCTCTCATGCTCCAATCAGACCTCTGTCACCAAGCAGCTGTCAAGAGGAGTCTGCCTCCCTAGGCCTCCATCGCTCCTGAAACACGGGGCTAAGATGCCCTGCGAGGGTGGAGATGAAATCGTGGCTCGGGGACTGCTGGGACAGGTGGCTGCTTGACACTGACAAGATTTCTCCTCATGTGGCCCCTGCCCTGAGTGAGAAGCGCTGCGACACTCTGAAGCTCGGCACTGGCTCCATCCCTGAAAGACTACAGCCAAGCACCAGGATTGGGTAGTCACTTTTGGCCTAGTGACTGGGCAGCGCTTTCAGCTCAGGCCCAATCAGGAGGCTGAAATCTGGGGCCAGGGAGATGGCTCAGTGGAATAAGTGCTTCCTTGGCAAGTGCAAGGGCCTGAGTTCAATCCCTGGTTCCACAAAAAAAAAAGAAAAAAGAAACAAAGGGAGGCTGAAATCAGATTCCTGTGTTAACTAAACTCTATTGCCAACCTTTCCCTTTTGGGGGCATAGGGTTTCCATATGTAGCCCAGGCTGGTCTTGAACCCAGTGATCTTCCTGCCTCAGCCTCCTTTTTTTTTTTTTTGTCTTTTTGAGACAGGGTCTCACTATGCAGTTCAGGCTGGCCTTAAACTCACTTTGTAGCTCAGGCTGGTCTCGAACTCACAACAATCCTCCTGTCTCAGTGCTGGGATTATAGGCATGTGCCACCACGCCCAGCGTGCCTCAGCCTCCTAAGGGCTGGGATGGTGGGCATGTACCCCCACGCCTGACTCCTGCCCTGCCCTGATTGATGCTTTTCTAGTAAAAACACTGAGGTTTGAGGGAGATGCTAGATCCCAGGCCTCTTTGTTTGAAGTCCCCAGCTCCTTCTCTGAAAGACCGTGTGTTCCAGTTCCAGCTCTGCCCCCTCTAGGCCCAGACTCCCCAGAAAGTCATGTGGCCCCCATGGGCCCCAATTTCCTTTGGCTTCAGGAATTTCAGAGAAGGGCAGCAAGGCCAGACCAGAAATTCTATATAGGGCACTGAATGGGCAGAGCGAGGATACCAGGTGGACTCAGAAATGTGTGGGGTGATCTGAACCTCAGTTTTCCTATCTGGCAGGGATGCTAAAATACCTATGCCTTGGCCAGAGCATTTTTTGGCAAATGGAGCTGCTTCAGGAGAGGAGAGGCCTTGCCACAATGCCCAGGACACATATCCTAGTGTTGGAGGAGTTAGAAGTGCAGGCCTCTGGGCCTAGCACTTGCCTCCCCAGGCTGAGGGCAGGATTCAGTCAGCCAACAGGCCAGGCATGGTGGGCCACATCTGAAATCCCAGCTACTTGGAGGGTTGAGGCAGGATGATCTGAAATTTGAGGTTAGCCTGAGCCACTCTGTCTCAAAAATAAAATAAGGAATATGGATAGAGCTCAGTGGTCCGGTATATACCAAGTATACCTTCAGTTCAATTCCTATTAATCCCTAAAACAAGTCAGACTGGGGTGAGAGCACAAGAACTCAGTGCTTCCTGGGGTTAGTGGCTCTGGATGTCCCCTCACCTGTCCGTTCTCCTCATCTGACGACCGCGCCTCAGTCCTCTTCTCCTTGAAGGCCCACACAGGCACAGACACGGGCAGCGACTTGGCATACTGCTGTGTGGGAAGGGCTGAGGCGGGGGGCACATTACAGGCGGGGGGGCCAGCAGGGGTCTCCTCACTTAGGCTGCCATCTGTGACAGAAAGGGGCTTTCAGCCTCTGCTCCCAAACTCACCCATGCTCCCTGGGCAGCACCAGTGTGGGCCACTCACCATCTGTGCTCTCAGGGTCTGACTCACAGAAGGGGGGAAGATCCTGGAGAGTGGCGTCCTCGTCCATCATGAAGAGCCCTGTGGGTGGCATTGAACCCCTGCCACTGAGGCGCCTGATGCCAGACCCTGCCATTGCCTACCCAGAGCCTCTCCCTCAAATACTCTTTCCCTCTTGTGTGTCACTAGTAGAATCCAGCTTCTGTCACCTGCTACACCCTCTGGAGCAGCCGGCTGGTGAAGTCCTGGAGGTCTGTTTGGGACACTGGGACACTGCACCGAGGCAAACAGCAGTAGGACATGATTGCGACCGCACTTGACAAATGGAGGCCCAAAGGCCACCATGGGTCCTGTCACTTGAGCAAGGTCCCCAGTAGTAAGCTGTCAGCACCAGGATTTGAACCCAGAGTCGGAATCCTTCCTGCTTTGGGAGTTTTCTCCAATAATGCTGAAGCAACCAGCAGTCAGTAAGAACAGACGAGGAACTTATCAAGGCCCTTCAAACTCCGCTCAATTCTCAGCACCCTGGTGTCCAGCCTTTGGGAGTCTCTGACCTCCAAACTCACTGCACACCTTGCTGCTGCCTCATCTCTGAGCCTGCTGCTCGGCAGATGTGCAGTCCCCACACCTCCGAAGGCCTTGGTTCCCTCAGCTGTGGCCCACATGCCTGGTGACTCCTGAATGCCTACTTTGGTCCCTAAGGTCCTCGTGACTGATGCCTGGACACCAATGCCCAGAGAGAGGTCTGAGCCTGCTTTGAGCTCCACCCAACACTCTGGTCTGGCTGCCAGGCTGGGGACTGAGGTGTCCACTGGACCTCAAGGTGGAGAGCAACAGTGCTGCCCCCCAGGGAGGCCACCCCTCCCCTGACCAGTGCCTCTCACCTCCATTATCACTGCCGCCAAGCCGCTCCCCCGATGTCTCTGTCTCAGTCGGCTCATCCTCCTCTTCTTCATCCTCCTCCTCTCTGGGCAGGGCAGGGCGGGGCGGGCTGGGAGGAGGACTGGGCGGCTGTGGCACTGGGGGGCGGGGTGGTCGGGCTGCAGCTGCAGCCCTGTGAGCCTGGGCGATGTCATGGAGGCAGCGGCGAGCAGCCTCAGCCAGGGCCCCACGGCCATGTGCTGCATAGGCGCAGGGCCCTGGGCGGGGTGGTGGTGGTGGTGCAGCGGTCAGCAGCACTAGCTCTGTGCCAGTCCGGGCCCGGAAGCGCTCGGCAGCCCCCACCACGGCCTCCCATAGCTCCTCCGGCCGCCCCGCCGCCATCCGCACCCTGTGGGCAGAGCAGAAGGGCTCAGGCTGGCCTCCATGCATTCCCACCCCGCCCCGGACGTCCTGCCTGGCCCTTGCTTCCACTCTGCTCCCAGAGCTGGGTGACTCTTCAAATGTGCCCCCAGGGTCCTCTGCTGTCACACCCCTTGCTCCATCTCCACCCTCCTGCAGCCACTGTCCCCTCCTATCCTGTGTCCTCAGGACGTGCTTGGAACTTCTGAGCCACCCCGCCACAGTTCACACACTTAGTACAAACAGGCAAGAGGCAACATGACCAGAGAAGCAATCTGTGCTACAACACTGATTCTACGCTGAAATGATGACATGTTAGTTACACTGGCTAAACAAAGTATGTAGCCAACATAAATGTCATCTGTCTTCTGACATATTAAGCTACATGTGTGGCCAGCACTGCATCTCTGGGGGACCCCTGGCTCACCACGCAAAAGGCTGGTGGGTGGGGGTAGGTGTCTCTCTGACCTGACCCTGATCCTTGCCAGAACCCTGGGACAATATGGTCCCTATATCTGGGGAACTGGTCCTGCAACGGCTGCCAATCTGTCATTCATGTAGTGGACAAGACTTTGCCCACCTGGGACAGAGCCAGTCCCCTCCTCTGGACAAACCAACACACCCATGCCTCTAGGCACAGGGTGGTGGGGGCCTGTCACTGAATGGCTGAGTGCAGGGGAGAAATAAGAGGCAAAAAGTGGCCTGGGAGCTGCTCTGAGCTGGAAGTGCATCGTGACATTTTCAAAGTGCTTCCGCTGCCCTGTCATGGCACCTCCTGGAGCCATCTTCCCTTGGTCCTGCGATCCTAGCTCCCAGCACCTGAGCTAGTGACCGTTGTCCCACTCCCTGCCTTCTTCACCACACTGTAGACTCCCTAAATTCGGGAACCCTTGTCCGGGGCACAGGCCTACACCCACACAGACAATGGGCTTCCTGCCCCGACTCCAGCCTGCTGTGTGGCCCTGGACCACTGTCTGTCTCTGTACCTGTCGGTCAGAGCAGTGGAGCTAGGGCTGTTGGGCAACTGAGTAGCCACCCCAGAGGGTTAGTGAGCTTCCCATCGTGGAAAGATTCAAGCCTAACAGGGCCTGGAGAGAGAAAAGCCAGGAATCTGCAGCCTGAATTCAACTTGCAGGCCCTTGGCAACTCAAGGTCGCGTACACCAGGGTCTGCAGAGTACCTGTGCAGGGCTCTGCCCTGTCACTTCACTTCCTGCCTCTAGGGGCTGTGACCTCAGGGACCACACAGGCCAGGCCAGTTGGGAGGGAGGCAGGACTGGCCTTCACCCTCCACCTCCCTGAGGGAGGAGCCGTTGTCACCCCACTTTACAGTCAAACTCAGGCCAGCCTGTTCTTAATCCTGCTATCCTGCTGCCTCAGGAGATGAGCACTGTGATCTCACCCAGATGGGGAGAGGCTCAGAGAGTTCAAGACACTGGCCAGAAGGCACACAGCCAGCCAAGGAAGGAGTGGGGCTGAAACCCTCTACTCCACAACAATGGTTAGCGCTGTGTCACTTCTGTAAGCCTCCAGTCCCTCTCATCTGAGGAAGAAACCGAGACTCAGAGGAGGGAGGTGACTGGTCCAAGGCCATGTAGCCTGGCATGCGGGCCTGGGTTCTTGTATTCTGGGCCCCAGATCCTCCTGCCATGGAAGGGAGGAGAAGGGGGCCATAGAGGCAGCCACAGGGCTGAATACTGAAAATGGGGGGCGAGTAGGTGACTCTTCCAGTAGAGCAGGCAGGCACAAAAAAGGAGGAGGGAAGCGTCACACGCACTGCTCGGCCAGGACCTGGGAACTCTGTGGACTCAGTTACTCAACAGGGCAGCAGCCAGGAGCGCGAGCCTCGGGACCCCTCCCCTCGACAGGAAGTCCTGTCAGCTGGAGGGGTGCCCCGACCTCAATGCATTAGTTTACTTAGGGAGAGATGCGGATGTGAGGTAGGACGCCTTAGAACGAGTAGAGAGATGAAAAGTGACGAAGAGAATAAGGAGTGAGGAAGGTGGTTCCAGGAGGACATGACAACAGAGCAAAGTCCCCCGAGGCGAGGGATGCCAGCGACCCCCCTCCCGCCGCCAAGCTGTAGGCAGCCCTCACCCGCAGGCGTGGAGAACGCGATCATGCAGGAGGCCGGGTGAGCGTCGGGGGCCCAGCTCCGCCGCGCAGACTCCTCCCCACCGCGCCCGGGGTCCAGGGCAGACCCACTGCTCCAGGAAGAAAACAGGAAATCCCGCCCAGGTGGGAGCCAGGACCGGAAGTCCCGCCCTTGGACGGGTGAGGGGGGGGGCCCCTGAATCCCGCGATTGACCCCCAAGCCGGTGGACATGGTCCACCGCTAAAGGAAGCCGTCCAGGAGGCCTGGTCGCCGAAGACAAGGCTCTGTAGGATTTGTCTCGGGCTAGACAGGACCGTTCCCGGGGGCGGCTCCTTGCCAGAGCTCAGACAAGAGCCTCTGGACAAATTCTGTCCTCTGGTCTATGTAGGCCGTACCCCTTCATGAGCCGCTCGCCCTCCCAGCGCCCCCTCGGCCTCGGGGGCCACCGAATCCTCCCCACACCGCGGTTCACAACGCCACCTCCACTCACGTGCCCGTAGCCAGCATGGCCAGCCTGGCGCCGTCACCGCCCTCAAAAGGCATGGCGGTGCCTCGCGTCACTTCCGTTTCCCTGCCCCTCCTGCGCTCTGCCCGTTCCACCTCCCTTGTCCAGGCCGCCAGAGACCAAAGTGGCTACGGAGGCTTCTGCCGGGCAACAGCAGAGCGCCCGTAAGAAAGGTGGCAAAAGACCAAGCAGAAGACAGCCTAGGTCACTTCGATTCACCCTCAAGAAACATGGCTTTTCACGGATGTTTACCCAGAACCACAATAAACTAAAGCAAGCGATATGATGTCGCATATCCATAACCAACTTCCAGAGAAGTGGAGGAAAGGATAGCCCGTAACAAATATGGCAGCTAGCTAGCTTCATCTGCCCATATATACATACGCACACGGGTTCTCCCTCCAATCTAGCCCTCCCCACACCAAAGCTGGCAAAAATTCGACAAGCTCGATTTGCACAGCTTCCAAATTGTATCTCAGTCTTTTTTTTCTCTCTCTGACTCAGGAATTATCCTGCGACGGCTTCTTTGGCACTGAGGGCTTCATCCCGTTATTTCGGGCCCTTTAGGGTCTGTTGTGATGTACTGTTCTTCTCACCTTCTTTTCCTTTATGTGGTCCTCTTTTCCAGTACGGCGCTGTCGCGCCCCGCAGGGAGATGGGACTGCCCCGTATTAGCATGGCCAACCCGCTAAGGCTTGCCCTCGAATAAAATGGCACCTTTATAGCTTCGATGCCAGAATATAGTATGGAGAGGTGGGGGTTTCAGGTATCGTAGGAGCAAATGGGTGGAACTTCGGAGTCCTCCCACTTGTTTACTTCTTGGGGTGACTACAACCACTGAGCCTGCGCACTATCGCTGGCCTGGTGGCCACCATCTGAGCCACGTGACTTGAACACTTGCTCAGGTTCAACCACCCTATCCCGAAAGATGGTTTCTTCCACTCTTGCTCTAGAATAGTAGGGGCGCTACCACTCTATGACCTTGATAGGGAGAATCTTTTCCGGATGTGACACTACGTTGACCCGGAAAAGGAGGAGTGGGGCAGTGGTGTTTTGGCGGCGGCTATGGAGGGATCTGGCTATAGGGTAAGTACTACTAACCCATTCCCTCGCTTTTGTCTATAGGATACACCTTCCTCGGTGCCCTGGTTTGCTTTTCCCTCACTCCACACTGGGCCTCTGGGAACCAGGAAGAACCTTAGCAAACTCTGTTTTCCTACAAACATGCTGTCACCCTCCACGATCCCGAGGGACTTATCTCTTAGCCCCGCCTATTTGGAGCGCACACCCACGGGCGCGGGGCGGGGTTTGTCTAGGCCACGCCCCAACCTCACCTGAGCTCTCCCCGGGCCCCGCCTCCTGACTATAGTTCCTCCCCTGTCGCGTTCCTATTGGCTCGGAGCCGGCCTCGCCTCCAGCGCGACATCCCCGGCTTGCGGGGTTCTGACTGGCTCCTGCCCCTAGGTGGTGTTTGAGAAAGGAGGCGTGTATCTGCACACTAGTGCCCGAAAGCACCAGGACCCGGACTCCCTCATCGCGGGCGTCATCCGCGTTGTGGAGAAGGTGGGCCAGGAGGGCGCAGGACTGGGGCGGCACCTAGTGGGGTTGAGGCAGTATTTGTAGGAGTCTTGTCTGGAGGTTAGCGCTGGGAATTTAGAAGGATGGGGTGGGAATTTAGAAGCCTGGGTTGGGAACTAAAGTCAGGACAAGACTTGGGAAAGCTAAGAGTGCAGACTGCACAAGTTTAGAATTTTTAATGGAAAGCTTTAGGGTGGACTGTAGAGCTCACTGACGGCTAACCACTTCCCTTAGGACAATGATGTCCTCTTGTACTGGGCTCCTGTGGAAGAGGCTGGAGATGCCACCCAAATCTTCTTCTCCAAGAAGGTAAGCTCTTATGCTAAGGTATTGAGGGGCCAGGGGCCCAGGATGACCGACGTGCCTTGAGGTAAGCGAGCGTACGCTTGGCCTGGGAGTCTGGTCCCGTCTGAGCTCTGCTTCTTTTTGCTGCGTGAAGCGTGTTTGAAAATGTTCACCTAAGGAAAGAGGGGTGCTCTGCTAGTGTGCGGAGGGACAGTGCAGCCTGGGGATCCAGCTGCTGGCAGGTGTCTGAGGTGTCTGCTGCCATCAGCCTGAGCCTACTCACTGAATTGTCCTCTCCTTCTCAGTTCTACACACTCTGTCCCCTTCCTGTCATGGAATGTAACCAACACCACAGTCCTCAGTACTCCTGTGTGTATCATTTCTCAGTCCCTGCCTCCTAAGCTAACAGCACTGGTAGCAGCCGCTATTTATGGCTCTTACTGTGTCTTGCACTGGGGACAGTGATATTTTCATAAAAATTCATGAGCAAGGGCTGGGGAGATGGCTCAGTGGAATAAGCCTTCCCTGGCAAGCGCAAAGGCCTGAGTTCAATACCCGGTTCTGGAAAAAAAAAAAAAAAGTCATGAGCAAACCACCTTTTTTTCATTTAGTAAGATATAATTATCTGAGTGTGGTGGCACACACCTGTAATCCCAGCAGTTAGGAGGCTGAGACAGGAGGATTGCCATGAGTTTGAGGGTGATCTGGGCTACATAGTGAGTTCTAGGTCTGCCTGAACGACATGGTGAGACCCTGTCTTGAGAAACTAAAAAATTGGGTCAATGAGGTAGCTCACTGGATTAGGCACCTGCTTAGGCACATACAGGGACCAGGGTTTAGTCCCCAGCACCACATGCCGTGCTAGCCCCATCCCTAGGTGTGCTGAGCCAGTGACCTAGTCCAGGCATGGTGGTGCACGCCTGTAATCCCAGTGCTGGGGAGGCTGAAAACAGGAGGATCACTAGTAGTCTGAGCTGTGTAGTGAGACCCTGTAGCAAATACATTAACACACACAATATATATATATATATATATATATATATATATATATATATATATATATAAATATACTAATAAAAAAGATTTTTCACTCACCATGAAAGTTTAATTTTACAGTAAGAGTTTTAAAAATTTATACAGGACAAGAAGATAACTCAGTGGCATAAGCACCTGCCTGGCAAGCGCAAAGTCCTGAGTTCAATCCCAGGCACACACAATATTATATAATCCTAGCACTGAGGAGGTTGAGGCATGATTGTCATGAATTCAAGGCCAGCCTGGAGTATACTGAGATCCTGTTTCACAATAAGATTTAAAAGTGCGTAGTTGGGTGTATTTACAGAGCTGTGCAGTCCTTTACACCTCTTCAGGCTGAACAGTCCTCACCCTTCATGTGTCCTGGACATTTGACGATTTGCTTCCTCATGTTAGTTTCTACCGGTTGGCTGTGATGGGCTGTGCTGTTGTGATTGTGTCTCTTTCTGTGGACACCTTTTCATTTCTTGTGGGCGTATACAGAGGAGTGGAACTGCTGGCCCAGTGCTTAAACCTTTTGAGAACCAGCCTCTTTTGCAGTACAGGGGCACCACCTTATACCCCGTCAGCAGCGTGTGAGGGGTTCCAGTTCCTCTGTGTCCTTGCCAGCATGTATTGCTGTCCTGGCAGGTTTGTGTCCTTGCAGGCTGCCTTATGCACAGGGACCTGGGGAGGTCTCACAGCATAGCTGTATGCTGTGTAGCAATTATCTCTGAGCACTGGGAGACTGAGTTCAAATCCTAGCTCCTTCTTGGTTGTGCTGATAACCCTGAGCAAGGGCTGTGCTTTCATTGTGCCTTCTTGCTCCACAGGGCGGCCTTCCCGTGAGGCCTCAAGGCTCAGATCTGGCAACCTTGAATCCATAGTCCCTGCTGTCCTCTTTTTTCCCAAGGATGCAAGTGGGGGTGACCCCTGTGCCTCTGAGGAGGAACCTACCTTTGACCCTGGCTATGAACCTGACTGGGCTGTCATCAGTACTGTGCGGCCACGGCTCCATCACTCTGAACCTGCCAGAGGTAGGCCAAGCTGGTGCCCCTGAGTGGCAGTGGGACATAGCCTGCCCTCATTTGTCATGGCTCCAAAGACTTTGCTGCCCACAGCCAAGATGGCCATCTAGAATAGAGTGGGTTGGCCCCGGGCACTCCTGAGAGTCCTACTCACTGAGAAGGTTTCCATTCTGCTGGGGATGACACATGAAGCAGTCACAGGGTTATTTATGCTATCCTGGAGTCAAGAGGGTGTGGGGCATGTAGGGGAGGTGCCTGGTGCCTGTGGAGAGAGAAGAGGCTTTTCAGGAAGAGGTGATAGTGGAGCGTGGCTCTCAGAAGTTTTCTCTCCCACCAGAGAAAGAAGCCTATGGAGAAGCTCCTGGGCTTTAGTTGTGGTTCCAGGTGGGGGTCTGCAACAGGCAGGCAGGAGGTAAGCTAGGCAGAGAACCAGGGACAGACCTGAGAGGCGCTGTGTGCCTGGTGGAGGATCTGAGCTTCCTGGAAGAGCCTAGCACAGATGCACGTCCACCAGGCTTCCTTCCCTTTTTATTCAGCTGTGATTTCAAGGAAGAGTGAGGGAGCCAAGGGTTCCCAGAAGCTGGCATGTGGAGGCAGCCTATGCTGGGGCCTCTGGAGCCAGTTGTGCAGGTGCAGTGTCAGTTGAATAGGTGGCGTCTGGCATCCCATATGGTGCTGTCCTCCTAGGTGCAGAGCCCAGCTCGCCCCGGGGCCAGTGGGCCTTCTCAGTGAGTCTGGGGGAGCTCAAGTCCATCCGCCGGTCCAAGCCAGGCCTCAGCTGGGCCTACCTGGTTCTGGTGACCCAGGCCGGAGGCTCCCTGCCTGCCCTGCACTTCCATCGTGGAGGCACCCGAGCCCTGCTCCGAGTCCTCAGCCGCTACCTGCTGCTGGCCAGGTGAGCCTGCTCCTAGGTCTGACCCCTCCAGGCTGTCACCAAAGTGTGACTGCAAAGGAAGAGGAAAGGAAGCAAGCATAGTACTGGTTTTGCAGCCCCAGGGCGAAGCTGTTAGTAAGAGCTGCTCATTCCCCTTGGGGTCCTGACATTCTCTTGGATGACTAGCAGCCCTGGCTTAGCCATCCCAAAGGATAGAAAACATAGCCGGGCGTGGTGGCGCAGGCCTGTAATCCCAGCACTTGGGAGGCTGAAGCAGGAGGATTGTTGTGAGTTCAAGACCAGCTTGAGCTACAAAGTGAGCTTAAGGCCATCCTGAACTGCATAGTGAGACCCTGTCTCAAAAAGACATAAAAAAAAAAAAAAAAAGATAGAAAACATAATTTCCCATGCTGTTTTATTGGTTTCTCTTTGAGTCAGTCACCCCAGCAAGGGAAGTGGAAGGCTGTCATTGGCCTGCCTGCATCATGGGCCCACCCCTGGGGTCCAGCGCTAGTCTCTCAGCAGTAACTCCAGAGATGATAGATTCCCCAGAGGCAGGTAGAAAGCTGCCACTGAAACATATGATGTGGACAGCCCCTGACACCATGCTCTCCACCTGTGTCACCTGCACGTCCCCTCCTGCCTCCCAGCTCCCCACAGGATTCCCGCCTCTACCTTGTCTTTCCCCACGACTCCTCTGCCCTCTCCAACTCCTTCCACCACCTGCAGCTCTTTGATCAGGACAGCTCCAACGTGGTCTCTGTGAGTGGCCTCAGTGCCAGACCTGGCGGGATGGGTGTCGGGCAGGGTGAGATCTGAGGGGTGGCTGTGACAGCCTTCATGCCTCTTCTCAGCGCTTCCTCCAAGACCCCTACTCCACCACCTTCAGCAGTTTCTCCCGAGTGACCAACTTCTTCCGGGGAGCCCTGCAGCCGCACCCGGAGGGGGCTCCTTCCCCTGACCTTCGTCCCCTACCTGATGATGAGCCTGGCTTTGAGGTCATCTCTTGTGTGAGTATCAGGTGGACTCTCCGTCTGGCTTTCTGGCAGTGTCACCTGGGCAAGGGACCTCATTTCCCTGGGCCTCCATTTCTTCCTTGGTAACAAGGGGAGAGCAGCAGCGTGGTCCTCTCGGGGTTGCATCAGAAGTGACTGGGCAAGCTCACAGGTGTGCCCGGCACCCCATGCACCTGGCTGCCCTGGGCATGGCTACTGCTTCCTGCTCCTGAGCATAAGTGGGCCCTGTCTGGCTCTAATCGGGCTACACCCAGCGAGCTTGGACCCGCCTACCTCACGTCTGTAGGTGGAGCTGGGGCCGAGACCTGCAGTGGAGCGAGCCCCTCCGGTTACAGAGGAGGAGTGGGCCCTGCACGTGGGTCCCGAGGGCCGCCTGAAGCAGGTCCTCGAGTTGAAACACCGGATCTTCTCAGGGGTGAGCACCGGCAGGGCAGGGAGCTGGGCTGGGCTGGCTGGGCTAGCGGGAAGCCAGCCCAGAGTCGTGCTGAGCTGCTTGACCCGGTCCACTCCAGGGTCTGAGCCCTGGCCTGCGGCGCGAGGCCTGGAAGTTCCTCCTGGGCTACCTCAGCTGGGAGGGCTCGACCGAGGAGCATAAGGCCCACGTGCGCAAGAAAACGTGAGTGGGAAAACGTGGCCCCTGCATTTCCAGGGTGCCCCTGCTCTGTGAGGCCCCGTCTCGACCCTCTCAGTGACCCTCAGAGAGAAAATGTGTCCCATCCCTGGCTGTAGGGCTCAGCTGTACCTAGTCTCTGATGTGCTTTGTTCAGCAGAGGTGACAGATTCTTACTAGGAGCCTGCCTAAGCTGGGCTTAGTGATGCACCCTGTAAACCCAGCACTGGGGAGGCTGAGGCAGAAGGTATGCTGAGAGCCTGAGGTCAGCCTAAACTATATGGTCTAACCCTATCTCAAAAAACAAGCCAAAAGTGACAGCCCACATGGTTGTGTCGTGTGGTGGGGTGTTAGCAGTGGGGAGTGAAAGGGGTGGTAACCAGGAGGATCTGGTGGCCAGCTTGCATCTGCTAGTCAGGGCAGAGTCCTGGGCAGAGACAGGTGAGGTGGCGTGCCAGTTGGGAGTTTCTCTGCCCTCTCCCACCTGCAGGGACGAGTATTTCCGCATGAAGCTGCAGTGGAAGTCGGTGAGCCCTGAGCAGGAGCGGAGGAACTCTCTCTTGCACGGCTACCGAAGCCTCATTGGTGGGTGTCAGGTGGGGCTCGACTGGGCAGCAGTGGGGTGGGCAGAGGCAGGAATGGCTGGGAACCAGGCCGGGGACAGGAAAGGGAAAAGTGTCCTTGGGGTCAAGTGGAAGCTTTCACCAGGAGAATTTGGTGATTGTACCACCCGTTCCTCAGTTTCCCCACTTGTGGGAGGCTGTGACAAGCTGTGGGGAAGCCCAGGGCCTTGTGGCAGGAAGGCTGGTGATGGCTGCTGCCTCAGAGCAAGCCCTGGAGCCCAGGACTGCTGCTGGTGACTGGCTGGTAGGGTGGCCCCCTCGCCTTGCTCATTTTTGCCCCTTGCGTACCTTTATCCCTGCAGAAAGAGATGTGAGCCGCACTGACAGGAACAACAAGTTCTATGAGGGTCCTGAGAACCCCGGGTTGGGCCTGCTCAACGACATCCTCCTCACCTACTGCATGTTCCACTTCGACCTTGGTGCGGCGACAGGCAGGAAGGGCTGGGCTGGGCCCCTCAAGGGTGCCGAGGGCCTGAGCAGCTCCTGACCCTGTGCTCCCCCAGGCTATGTCCAGGGCATGAGTGATCTTCTCTCCCCAATCCTCTACGTCGTTCAGAATGAGGTGGATGCCTTCTGGTGTTTCTGTGGCTTCATGGAGCTTGTGGTGAGGCATGGGGTGAGGTAGAGATGGGTCCTTGTAGAGTCAGGACTTGGCTCCTCACATGAACTTCTCTCAAACCCTGCAGCATGGGAACTTTGAGGAGAGCCAGGAGACCATGAAGCGGCAGCTGGGGCAGCTGCTGTTGCTGCTGAAAGTGCTGGACCAGCCACTGTGTGACTTCCTGGGTATGTCCCTGGGCCAGTGGGTAGGGGACAACGGGACCATAGACCATGCCAAGGCACCTCTGGTAGCTGCAGAGGGTGTCTGGGACCCTTGGTCCTGATCCAGACTAGAGAAACATCCTGTGTGAGCCAGAGCCTAACTGGAGGTGTTAGGCTGAGGGGCGATTTAGAGCCGCCTCAGCACATGCAGGCGTCCTGGTGCGGTGACCCTGTGTGCCAGGCCAGCCAGCCCTGGTCACTGCCATCCCAGGATGGCTTCAAGTTAGACTTAACCTGCTGGGTACTTCTCAGGAAGAAGGTCCTGGATGTGGCTTCTATCATTTCTGTATCCACCAAGCATCTTGTCACCTTTGAGATGGAAACTGGTTCCCTAATAGGATCTCAGTGTTCAGGAGGCTGAGGCAGGAGGATCACAAGTTCAGGCTAACCTAGGAAATTCAATGACTTAGTGAGAGACCCTGTGTCTCTGTCTGTCTGTCTGTCTCTTTCTCATCTTTCTTTCTTTCTTTTTTTTTTTTTTTTTTTCTTTTTGAGACAGGGTCTCACCATGTAGTTCAGGCTGGCCTTAAGCTTACTTAGTAGCTCAAGCTGGTCTCGAACTCACAACAATCCTCCTGCCTCAGCCTCCTGAGTGCTGGGATTACAGGGCTGCGCCACCATGCCCGGCTTTTCTCATCTTTTTGAAACAGGGTCTTGCTATATAGTTCAGGCTGGCCTTCAGCTCACTTTGTAGCCCAGGGTGGTCTCAAACTTGAAATGATCATCCTGTCTCAGCCTTCTGAATGCTGGGATTATAGGCATATGCCACCTTGTCTCCAAAAACAGTTTTAAAAAGGGCTGGGAGGTGGGAGATAGCTCAGTGGCATAAGTGCCTGCTTGGCAAAAAAAAAAAAAAAAAAAAAGGAAAAAGAAATAAAAAAGGCTGGGGTGTAACTCAGTGCAAAGTTCCTAGAGTCATCCCCCGCTAGCACACACAGATGCCCCCCCCCACACACACACACATACACAGAGAAAAACAAAAACCCTGGCTCTCTGGCCCAGGGGGCTGCTGCATTCCAGCTGTACATTTTTTCTTTATGTCTTTCTTCAATGTAAAAAAAGTGGTAGAAATTTGGATAAGAAAAAAAAGACAAGCTGAGTGTGGTGGCGCAGGCCTGTAATCCCAGCACTCAGGAGGAGGATTGTTGTGAGTTCAAGACCAGCCTGAGCTACAAAGTGAGCTTAAGGCCAGCCTGAACTGCACAGTGAGACCCTGTCTCAAAAAGACAAGGGGCCAAGGAGATGGCTCACTAGAGTAAGTGCTTGCCTGGCAAGTGCAAGGGCCTGAGTTCAATCCCCCATTCCACCAAAAAAAGAAAGACCATGGTTAGGTGTGGTGGCACACGCCTGTAATCCCAGCACTTGAAGCTGAGGCTGGAGGATCACCATGAGTTCAAGGCCAGCTTGAGTTTCTAGGCTAGGCTGAACTACAAAGGGAGACCGTGCCTCAAAAAAAGAAGAAACATTAGGGGCTAGGGAGATGGCTCAGTAGAATAAGCGCTTCCCTGACAAGTGCAAGGGGCTGAATTCAATCCCCGATTCTGCCAAAAAAAGAAAAAGAAACAAAAGTATAAGGCTTTGATAAGGCCACGCACTTATGAGGAAACTCTAGGACAGCACTGGGGAGAGCTGACGAGTACCTGACCTCCCCTCGCTGAAGAGCAGCTGAGCAGTACAAAAGCGGAGACCACTTCTAGGGCCATTGTATGGAGCTGCCTCTGTCATTGACTCTTCTGCAGTGTGACTCTCCTGGGAGCAGGGAATCTGTCCCAGAGCACACACCCACTTAACCTGACCCACTGGGCCTGCAGCTGCATTTTGCATTAGGGCTGCATCGGGCAGCACTCATTTTCACAGCTTTTGAATTCTTTGTCCGAGGTTATCTTGGCAGCTGACGTTGGGGCTAGCAGTGTACCCTGGGGTCCAGAGTTCTCCATCCCCACCAACACTAGGGCCGGGGGGGGTCCTGTGTCCCTGGGCATCCGAGGAAGAGCTGGGGAGGTTGTGCACTTGCAGTGCATAGTAGCAGGCAGGACTGGGGAGAGGGTGCCGTGCACCCTCAGAAGCGCCCATCCTGGGCTTTTGGGCTGCCTGCACCAGGTGGGTCACTTCTCAGGCTGGGAACAGGAGTGCCCTGGAGTAGGCCCAGGTGCTGAATTGCCCACTGTTTTCCCCAGACTCCCAGGACTCTGGCTCTCTCTGCTTCTGCTTCCGGTGGCTGCTTATCTGGTTCAAGAGGGAATTCCCCTTCCCGGACATCCTCCGGCTATGGGAGGTGGGCACCAGTTGGGGGGTGCTGAAGAGGGAGAAGGGGTTGGGGCTGCAGGTGGGAGGGGACAGATCTGGGGGGACTATTGGCAGATTTCCTTTTGACTCCCCGCAGGTGCTGTGGACAGGGCTTCCTGGCCCTAATCTGCACCTGCTGGTGGCCTGCGCCATCCTGGACATGGAGCGGGACACGCTCATGCTGTCAGGCTTTGGCTCCAATGAGATCCTTAAGGTGAATTCCTCCCTGCCCCCACACTAGTCATGGAGTCCCTGGAGGGTGGTGCTGCCCTGTCGGTGCCACAGTGCCTCTTGGTAGCCGGTGCTGGTCGCTGTGGCATCATGAGGGTGGGACAACCCCGTGTCCCCAGACCTACCCATGGCGGACCCATCCCTCCCTCCCTCCCTGCAGCACATCAACGAGCTGACCATGAAGCTGAGCGTGGAGGACGTGCTGACCCGTGCTGAGGCACTGTACCGGCAGCTCACCGCCTGCTCTGTAAGTCCCGGCTTCTGCCTGCAGCCATCCCGGCCGGCCTCCTGTCCGTTGTCTCTAACCGCCCTCCTGTCCCCAGGAGCTACCCCACAACGTGCAGGAAGTCCTGGGCCTGGTGCCGCCCGCCGAGCCCCACAGCCCCTCGCCTCCGGTCTCCCCGCTGCCACTGTCGCCCACGCGCGCCTCGCTGGCCCCACCGCCCGCTGCAGACATGATGCCGCAGCCGGACAGCAGTCTGGAGATCCTGCCTGAGGAGGAGGACGTTGCTGACTCGTAGCCTGGCTGGCCTGGCCCTCGGTGCACCCGCACTTTACTGGCCGCTGCGCTCCAGAGGAGCTGGCTTCACGGAACTGACACGTCTCAGTGGGTGGTGATGGTGGGAAGAGAAGGCTCCCTGGGAGGAGGTGCTGCCCAGAGTACCTTCTGGTCCTGGGCCTGACCATATGGCCCTGTACTGGCCAGTGAGGCCCAAGAGGAGGCCTCTTTGAGGGTGTGATGGCATGTGGCCGAGGAGAGGGCTGACTCGACACCACTGCTGGGCAGCACCTGCCGAGCTGCGCGCCCTGCTTGGGGCCCTGTCTACCTGAGGCTGCTTTCGAGAGAAATAAACTAGTTTAACGCTGCTGGCTGTGGGGTTTTCTGTTCCCGCATCTGTGCGGGAAGGACACCGGTTCCTCGGCACAGCAGCTCCTTGGTGCAGTGTCGCCTTCCCTCTCGTGTCCCCCATGCCACACGGAGTCTGACCTGGAAGAATGCGGGGTCCCCTCGGGTACGTAGGCTTGAAGGCTCTGGGTCTGCAAATTTAAGAAGCAACACCTAGGGAGGTAGCTGGGCCACAGGGCTTTTTGAAAAATATTTTAATGCTGGCTTCCCCGGATGGAGCGTGGGAGGCCCTGGGCTGGGGCTGGGGCGGCCCTTTGCTCCGCCTCTCTACACTGGGTGCAGCCAGCTGTGTGCGCAGCCTGCAGCTCCTCCGGGCTGGCCTCCACGCTCGCGGGCTCCTCGGGGCTGTTGATCATCAGGGCAGCCCGCAGTGCGGACTTGACGGCCGTCTCCACCCAGCCATGCGGGTAGGCCGTGTGCTCACCCGCAAAGTAGATGCGGCCATAGGGGGCTGCCCAGTCGTAGGGCTCCTCCATGTCCTCATCGGTTTGCCAGAGCATGGGCGGCTGCACCACGAAGCCACCCTGGCTGTGTGGGTCCTCGGCCCAGCGCTTGACGACACCGGTGCCATCCCAGAGCCGGTACACGAGCTGCCCGTGCAGTGCCGCCACGTCGCTTAGAGCCAGGCGCAGCACCTCCTCGGCTCTCAGGCCTGCAAACGCGGAGGTGGCGTCCGACCACGTGTATGAGGCCAGCAGCAGAGCGCCCTCACCCGGCGGCGGGTAGAAAATGGCGCGCGACGGGCGGTCGGTGTTTGAGTGGCCACCTTCGATGTGCTCGTCGTTCCAGAAGGGACGGCGGAAGCTCAGGAACACCTTGGTGGCCGGCACGTAGTGCAGCCTGCGCACCGCCTCCTGCCGCTTGCGCGTCAGCGGCGGAGAGAAGGTTATACGCTGCAGCGCGGGGCCGCTGGCCGTCAGCAGCACCACGTCCGCGGTCAGCGCCTTCAGGCTCTGCGGCCCACTAGAGGTCTTGATGTGCACCCTCACGTTGTGTGTGCCCTGGGTCAGCGCCACGACCTGCGTGTTCAGCAGCAAGGGCCCGGACAGCGAGCTCAGCAGGGCGCGCGGCAGCAGGTCCCAGCCGCCCAAGATGCGGCTATACCTGTTGGGGGCAGCGAGCTTGACCTGGCCCGGCGGCTCCGCCCCCTCCCAAGGCCATGCCCTCCCAGCCTTTAGCTCCGCCCACCTTCCCCGTCCCTCACTGGAGCTGATCGCTGAGGCAACTGTGGGCGCGCAGGGCCTCTTCGAAACTGAGATAGAAGAAGCCATCCTTGGACATCACGTCTCCTAGAAGCTGGACAGCCGGCCGGCTGAGGTTGCCCTCCCCGAGAAGGTACTCCTGCAGGGTGGGGTGAGTGCCGCCCCGTCAGGGCCCAGCCAGGCTGCAGCCTTCAGCTCAGACCCCCACTCCCGTGGGCCCTCTTCCCAGCTCTGGTCTCTGTGCCCTAGACCTTGAGCCCGGCTTCTGCCCCTCTTGACCTAAGAGGGAAACAGGTCCAGCGAGGGTGGACTAGGGCTTCTCCCGTGGGCTGGACAGGGTTGGTGGGCCGGCACCTGACCGCTCTGGGGGCAGGGGTTCCGTTTCTCAGCGTCAAGCTGAGGCCCCACTCACCAGGAGTGTGTGCCTTTCAAACTTCCTCAGTGCCTTTCTGCAGCCCAGTGCCTTGACATCCTTTAGGGCCTGTCGTGGACCAAGCAGGTGGTACTGGATGCCAAAGCCTTGGTGCCCTTTCTGTCATTTACCACTTTCTTTCCAGCCCCCAGGTCTTCACCCATGCTGTCTTTGCCCTCAGCCTTGCCCTGTGCTGCAAATCAGACGTCACCACTTGGGAACATTTTGCC
>PVKA01024791.1:0-33777 GCA_004027165.1 Ctenomys sociabilis
TGATCATGTGGTTTTTAGATTTCAGTCTATTAATATAGTGTATTACATTTATAGAGTTTCGAATATTGAACCATCCTTGCATCCCTGGGATGAATCCTACCTGGTCATGGTGTATGATCTTCTTGATGATTTGCTGTATTCTATTTGCCAGGATTTTGTTGAGTATTTTTGCATCTATGTTCATGAGGGAGATTGGCCTATAATTCTCCTTTTTGGTTGTGTCTTTCCCTGGTTTTGGAATGAGTAGTATACTTGCCTCCAGAAATGATTTTGGGATGACTTTTTCCTTTTCAACTTCTTGGAAGAGTTTGTGGAATATGGGGATTATATCTTCTACAAATTTCTTGTAGAATTCAGCTGTGAATCCATCAGGCCCTGGACTTTTCTTTGTCGGTAGGCTTTTTATTATGTTTCGAATTTTGTTGGCTGTTATCGGTTTATTGAAAGTTGTAATATCTTCTTGATTCAGTTTTGGTAATTTGTACCTTTCGAGGAATCTGTCCATTTTTTCTATGTCTTCTATTCTGTGAGCGTAAAGATTCTCGAAGTAACTATTGATAATGTTCTGAATTTCCAGTGGGTCTGTGGTGATTTCACCCTTTTCATTCCTTATCGCTTGTACTTGAATTTTTTTTTGCCTTTTTTTGATGAGGTTGGGAAGATGCTTATCAACTTTATTTAGTTTTTCAAAGAACCACCTTTTTGATTTGTGGATTCTTTCAACTGTTTTTTTCATCTCAATTGAGTTAAGTTCTGCTGTAATCTTTATGATTTCTTCCCGTCTTTGCCCTCTGGGTTTTGTTTGTTCTTCTTTTTCTAGTAGTTGGAGGTGCAACATTAAGGTGCTAATTTGTTCCCTTTCTGTTTTCCTAATGTGTGAGTTTATAGCTATTATTTTCCCTCTAAGAACTGCTTTCATCGCATCCCATAAATTCCGGTAAGTTGTACTTGAATTTTCATTGAATTGTAGATATTGCTGAATTTCTTGTTGAATTTCTTCTATGACCCATTGAATGCTGAGTAGGGTGTTGTTTAGTTTCTATGAATTTAGCGGGTTTTTCCTGGTTTCTTTTGTCATTTATTTCCAATTTCATTGCATTGTTGTCAGATAGTATGCATGGGATAATTTCTATTTTCTTGCATATACTTAGGCATGACCTCTGGTCTAGTATGTGGTCTATTTTGGAAAATGACCCGTGTGCAGCTGAAAAAAAGTGTATTCAGCTGCGGTTGGGTGGATCACTCTGTATATGTCCACCAGGTCCATTTGTTCCAAGCTCTGGTTCAGTTCTGCTACTTCCTTGCTAATTTTTTGTCTGATTGACCTATCTTTTTGAGATAAGGGTGTGTTAAGATCTCCTGTTAAGATTGAGTCCTTAGACATTAAGTTTTTCATGTCCCTTAAGATTTGTCTTACATAGTTGGGTGCTCCTGTGTTTGGTGCATAGATATTTATGAGTGTTACTTCTTGCTCTTGAATTTTTCCCCTGACCAATGTATGGTGGCCTTCTTTGTGTCATTTCATCATTCTTGGTTTGAAGTTGAGACTGTCTGAGAACAGAATTGCTACTCCTGGTGTTTTCTGAGGTGCTTGGGCAGGTAGTATTGTTTTCCATCCTTTGACTTTGAGCCTATGAATGTCCTTTTGTGTTAAGTGTGTTTCTTTTATACAGCATATTGTTGGATTTTGTTTCCTAACCCACTGTGCCAGTCTATTTCTCTTAATTGGAGAATTGAGTCCGTTTACATTTGTGGTTATAATTGAAATGTGCTGACTTATATTTGTCATGATATTTAGCTGGTATTGTTTACTCCTTTGTAACCTGTGTTTAATTGACTGTCCTGTTTAGTGGGTTCCTTCCATTCTCTTGCATGGAGTTCTGGTCGTTGTGGTCTCTCTCTTGAACCTCTTTCAGCAGCCTGTGAAGGGATGTCTTTGTCATCATGAAATTCTTTAGTTGTTCTTTGTCGTGGAAGTATTTCACTTCTCCATCAAACTTGAAAGAGAGTTTTGCAGGGTATAGTAGTGTGGGCTGGAATTTGTTTTTGTGTAGGACTTGAAGAACTCTGCTCCATGCCCTCCTTGCCTTCATTGTTTATGTAGAGAAGTCGGCTGTAATTCTGATGGGTTTTCCTTTGAATGTGAGCTCCTTCTTCTCTCTAGCAGCTTTCGGTATATTATTTTTGTGTTGGATTTCTGCGATCTTAACTATTATATCTCTCGGTGTGTTTCTACTTGGTTTGAGGTTATTTGGTGTTCTGTATGCTTTGGTGGCCTGAATGTTGGATTGTTTCCTCTTATTTGGGAGTTTTTCTGCAATTATTTCTTCCAAAATTCTTTTTATGCCATTTGTATTGACTCCTTCATTCTCGTTTATACCAATTATTCTCACATTGTTCATCCTGCAGGTGATTGATTATTTTTTCTGCATTCTTGTTTTTAAGAGATCCTTTCTCACCTTTTCACTAGCTTCTCCGGCATCTTCAAGATCTGAAACTCTGTCTTCGCTTTCACTCAGAGTGTTTTGTAGACTCATGATTGCTATTTGTAAAAATATGGAACGCTTCACGAATTTGCGTGTCATCCTTGTGCAGGGGCCATGCTAATCTTCTCTGTATCGTTCCAATTTTAGTATATGTGCTGCCGAAGCGAACACTCACAATAGATTTTTAGTATAATCTAGCCAAGGATCGTGAGGACTTCTGCCTTTCTTTCATTGGCTATCGTTGCCTTTGTTATTCTTTGTATGTTCTGGTTGCAAATGAAGTTTGCAAATATTTTCTATAGTTCTGTGAGGTGTGTTACTAATATTTTGACTCGGACTCTATTGTACCTGTATAACAATTTTGGCAGCATGACCATTTTCACTATATTTGTCCTTATTACCTAAGAACATGGGATAATTTTCCATTTTGTATCCTCTTTGATCCACTTTTTCAAATTACTGTAGTTGTAAACATGTATAAGTCTGACTTCTTTGTTAGATTCATTTGTATTTCATTTTTTTGGATGCTATTATGAAGGGCGTGGTTTCCCAAATTTGTCTTTCAATGTGTTTGCTGTTTTTGTACAGATATTACACTGAGTTTTTAGTATTGACCTTGTATTTAGCTGTGCAACTGAATTTGATTACCAGCTATAAGAGTCTTCTGGTTCTCTTTATAAAGTATAATATCATTTGTGAATAACGATACTTTAACTTCTTTTTAAAATCTCCTTTTCCTTTGATTTATTTGTCTTCATTCTGTAGCTAAACTTTCCAGAACTGTTTTGAGTAGGATTGGTGAGAAGTTGACTTGTTTCTGATTTTAAAACGAAAGCTTTCTTTTTTTGTCCATTCAGCATGATGTTGGCTGCTGGTTTGTCATAAATGATTTTTATCAGATTGGGGTAAAGACAACACATTCTAATTTTTATAGGATTTATAGCATGAGTGAGTGTTGCAATTTATCATTGTTTCTCTCTTGGGATGATCATGCGGCTTTGGTCTCCTTCCCTTTTTAAGTGGTGTATTGCATTTATGGATTTCCATATTTTGAGCCATCCCTGCATTCCAGTGTTGGCTTCCCACTTGATCATGCTGTAGAATCTTCTTCATGATTTATTGTATTCTATTTGATAGTATCACATGAGGATTTTTGCATTTATGTTTATTGGTGGATTTGCATATAGTACTTTTTTTTGGTTGGGTGTTGTCTGGTTTTGGCATCAGGGTAATACTTGCCTCCACAAATGAATTAGGGACTATTGTTTCTCTTTCAATTTCTATAAAAGGTTTGAGGAGTATTGGTATTAAATAATTTCTACGTATTTCATAGAATACAGTAGTAACTCCATCAGTATCTTGGATTTTCTTCATTGAGAAGTTTGTAATTACATTTTCAATCTCATTAACTGATACTGGATTAGCCAGAATTTTTTATATTATTGATTTAGCTTTGGTAATTCATACGTTTCTAGAAATCTGTCCATTTCTTCTGTTTTACATCTTGTGGGAATAAAAATTTTCAAGCAGGCATAGATGATCTTCTGAATTTTCAGAGTCTGTAGAGATTTACCTCTATCATTTCTGAATGTATAAATTTGAGTCTTTTGTTTCCACTTTTGATTTGGTTTGACCAATTTTATTCCTTAATTATTTGCATTGATTTTTTGTTCTTTACTGTGTTAAATTTTGCTCTAATGTTTATAAGTTCATCACTTTTGTTTGTTTTGGGTTTGTTTTGATCTTTCTTAGAAATTTGAGGTGTAACCTTTGGTTGTTTGTTGAGTGTATTCTGTTTTCCTGATGTGAATATTTATTGGTATAAGTTTTCTTTGAGGACTACTTTCATTGTGTCCCATAAGTTCTAGTACATTGTATCTGAGTTTTCTTTTGTTATAGATTATGTTTAATTTTTTTCCTTTATTTCACCTGTGAACCAGTGGCTGTTTAGGAGGGAATTTTTTAATTTACAGGTATTTGTGGCATTTCTGCTGTTTCTTTTTCAATTAATTTCTAATTTCATTGCACTGTGGTTAGACAATATGCGTGGAATAACTGGAATTCTTTTGCCTATACTTAAGCATCTTCTGTGTTTTAGTATATGGTCTAAGTTACAGAACTTTCCAGGTGCATGGTAAAGAATATTTATTCTGATGATGTTGATTTCTTCAGATTTAGATTTCAGTCTAAAATCATCTATGAAGTTTTTACTCACATGTGGTTCACCTCTGATATTTCTTTACTTATTTTTGTCTAGTTGATCTACACTTGAAACAGTGGGATATTGCTACATCCCATTATAACTGTGTTATTACATTTTGTTTTATTATATCTATTAATAATTGCCTTATATAGTTGGGTGATCCCTTATTCAGTACATATATATTTTGGTTATTATCTGTTCCTGTTGAAGCTTTCTCCTAACCAGTATGTAATAATCTTTATTTCTTTTGATAATTCTTCATTTGAAGTTCAAACTATCTGTAAACAGAATGCAATACTTCCTATTTTTGGGTTCCTGTTCCATGCCAGATTATTTTACAACCTTTGACTTTCAGTCTATGAATTTATTTTTGCATTAAATGTATTTCTTTTGTACAGAATTTTGTTGGACTTTGGTTCTGGTTCTATTTTGTCAGTCTGTGCCTTTTTATTGGTGAACTGAGACCATTTATATTGATGGTTAGCACTGATATGTATTGGCTCATCTTTGTTTTGTTTTGCTGTTAATTCCCTGCTTTATTGCTCTGTTTAGCTACTTGAATTACCTAATTGTTACTTTCTTTTGTTATTGTTCTTGTAATTATGGTTATCTTTTCTGCTGTGTAAATATCTTTCAGCACTATTTGTAGGATTGGTTTGGTGCTCGGGAATGTCTTCAGTTGTTCTTGTCGTGGCAGTATTTTATTCTCTACCAATTTTGGAAGATAGCTTTGCAAGTCACATCAATCTGGTTTTGAAATCATTTTCTTTCAGTACTTATTTTTTCCCATCCTACAATCAACTTTACTTTGAAATTATGCAAACTAAGGCCATAGTTTAGCAGAAATCATGGATTATTCAACTCTGTTTAGAACACTAACATCAGGGTCAGGGACTTTTGCCTTAGAATTAACTGCTTATCAGTTCATGAATCCACAAGACCAGAACACACTGCTCAACAAGAGAAGTGGTACAGATTAAGTGATTAGGCCTGGAAAGTGGAAAGAAATGGAGGAGCTCTTTTATCATTCTAAGTTACTCTTCTTATATTTTAATAATTTTATTGAGAAAGAAGTAGCAATGAGATAGTTTCCAAACAGGTTAGTAACACAATTAAAAGGAAGGGAGAACTTGAGGATTAGACAACAAAGAGAGCATAAGGATAAATGTTAGGAAACATGACAGGAGAGAAGCCATACAAATATATGCACAATATGGGTAAGGCAATGATCCTGAGAATCATCAGCAGGTTTTTGAAACTAGTTGTTAATTGGTAGGGTTCTCACCCTCACTAACTATATATGCTGGTATCTGTGAACTAAGCAACTGCACTGAAGGTAGCAATGTGTAATAGTAGGGTCATGCTTAGAATGCCTGCCATTCTGGTCCCCTAAATAGGTACTGCTTGTCATGACATAGCAATTAGTGTCATACTGTCTCTCAAGTACACTTTGGTTTTTTAAAAAAGGGCAATAAATGAAAACAAGAGATAAGAAAAAAAGCCGTAAGACTCTCCTGGCACAATGCTGTATATGGTTACATGTCTAAAGTTTTGCATAAAAATGTATAATTGTTTGTTTCCTATTTTTAAATAATTTTATTTTCTAAAATATTTTTTCTTCATATTCTGTAAGACTTAAAGTTTAATATACCAGTACTTGATGTAAAGTACCTATTCCATGTTATGACTAAGATGTTTGATATTCAGACAGATAGTGTGGTTAAGCTCAAATGCCTCTGTCGTAGGGTAATAATAATGAACTTTTCTTCTGGACGGTTAACAACCTAAGCTTGCAGATCAAAAACTAGAGAAGAAGAAGGGCTGCAAGGACAGCCAACATTTTTGCCCCAACATTTCAAGGTCAGTGAAGACTCAGGACATAGGAGAACCTGTACTGTAACATCATATCACTCAGTTGTGTCTCAAATTTTCTGATCAAGAAGATTATGGGGCCACAGAGGAAGGTAATCATGATGTAGAGTGTGCTTAAGGAGAGTCACATGGAGAGAAAACATTCTCTCAAGCTTTCACAGACAGCAAATTCGTCAAGCAATGGCCATAACTCATCCACATGACTGACACTGACAAAGGATCTACAAACTGGGGTACAGCATCTCAGGATAAATCTTTTTTTTTAATTTATTTTTTATTTTATTGAAGTACAAATATCAATCAGACAGTTTTAAGACTCCTTAACAAGACAGATTTGATAAATTAATACATTGCAAACTCAGGATAAATCTTGAGGGGATTTTACCGACCTTGTCAGATACAAAAGTTACATTTCTTGTTATATAGGTCTTGCTTTATCTTGGTCTTAACCATCCAGTAGAAAAATACAAAAACAAAGTATAAAATGTAAAAGACATATTAATATGTTGAGGTGTTAAAGGTTCTGGTCAACAACTTCTGATATTGCCTGTCTTATGGAAAACCCACAACTATTTTTGTACTATTGGACTATATTGTAATATTTTGCTGACTTCACACATGTACAATATTTGAATGATAATGCAATACTCTTATGTGACAAAACTAAACAAAAATGATATACAAATTAACAACCTTTTTGTATCTGTATATTCAGAATAGTTAGAATAAATGTACAACTACATCCTCTTAATTCAATGAATAGAAGAAGTTGTTCTAATAGTATTTGTGGACAGGATATATCATGTTTGCATCTTGTACAATGAATAACTACTAAGACAAATATATACAATGTATTAATTACTGAAACTGTCCTACTAATTGGTCTTGAAACTGTCTCATTGCTGTTTGTCTCTCAATAAAATCATTTAAAAATAGGTTAATAGTACAGTTACAATAATTCATACATCACATACTGTTGCCTTTGTAGTAATTATTCCTAGTACAAGATGCAGACATGATATCTTGTCTAAATTTATTAATTCAAAACCTTCTCATTGCAATAAGAGAAAGTGGCTGCGTATTTATGCTATATATATATATATATATATATATATATATATATATATGCATTTTGTTGTGGAAAATACATATAAAGTAATGGTTCATATTTATTCTCTTTATTTTTTTACTTTTGACAGATATGTGTATTACATTGCCATTCATATATTGCAGGTGCATCAATTCAGGAGAGTAATCCAATGCAGTCCAGTAGTCTATAATAGCAGTGGGCTATCCACAAGAGTGGCAGTGCAATAAGTGAATTCAGCAAAATATTACAATATAGTCCAATGGTCCAAAATAGTGGGTTTTCCATAAGACAGGCAATTCAGAAGTTGTTGACTAGAGCCTTTAACACCTCAACATATTAATATGTCTTTTACATTGTATACTTTGTTTTTGTACTTTTCTACTGGATGGTTAAGACCAGATAAAGCAAGACCTATATAACAAGAAATGTAACTTTTGTATCTGACAAGGTCAGTAAAATCCCCTCAAGATTTATCCTGAGACCTTGTACCGCCTTTTTCAGCTCAGCATGTTAATATGTGTAAAAGGTGAAGTATTTTTGATTTGAGGATTTGTGTTGAGAAGTGTGCCACCATTCTAATGGGATTTCCCATAGACATTTTCCTTTTCTAGAGCAGATTTTTATATTATATTCTTATGTTGCCTTTGTAGAATTGTGACTTTTGTATGTCTTGGGGTAGGTTTATTTTGTTCATATCTGTTGGTCATTCTATCCAATTCCTTTTTTTTGGTAGAACCAGGGATTGAACTCAGGCCCTTGTGCTTTCCAGGGAGGTGCTTATTTCACTGAGCTATCTCCCCAGCCCATTTCCATAGGATTTTTAAAAAATCTTGTATGTCAAATTTTTTTTATGCTGGGGAAGTTTCTGGTAAGAAAAATTTTAAGGTAATTTGCACTAGGTTTAGCTTTATCATTGTTCCTAGTTGATCATATATGTTTGTTCTTTGCTTCATCTTGTAACTGTTTTGTTGATTTTTTCATGATCTATTACTGTTTTCCATGACTTCTAGCTGCAATTATTTCTTGCAGCTTTGCAGTTCTATCCTCTTCATGCTTGTGCTTTCAATAGAGGTTTTAGGTATTTTTTTTTTTTTTTTTGTCTTTTTGAGACAGGGTCTCACTATGCAGTTCAGGCTGGCCTTAAGCTCACTTTGTAGCTCAGGCTGGTCTCGAACTCACAACAATCCTCCTGCCTTAGCCTCCTCGAGTGCTGGGTCAATAGAGGTTTTAGTGTCTTGGATTTTTTTTCTTAAATCTGCTTCATGGAGTCCAAGTTTTTCTATGTTGCACTCTTTTTCTTTCTTTCATGTTTTTCTAGCTCCTCTATTTTTATACATTTCTTTTCTAATATCTTCGATTTTAATCATCATCTAATTTATTTTCTGAGAGATAATTTTCTCTATAACCTTTTCCATTTTCTTTTTTCACTACTACCTCAGAATATCGTAGTGTTTGACGTCCAGTTTCATCTATCTCATTGTGCTCCAAGCTTTAACTGGGTGGCCTAGGGGTCTGCAGTTGCATTTTGTTTCTGTATCTTGTCATTTTATATTTTTATTTTTTTTGATTTTTTTATGTTGATATTTGCAAATTGTCTCATCATATAAGGCTTTATCACTGGTATTGATATTTCCCTTGAGGATAAATGTTCTGTGAGGATGTCCCATAAAAGTAGGTAGTTCCTTATAGCTATCCCAAGACCTTATTGTCCCAATTTGTAAAGGATACAAAATTATTTTTTTACTTAGTTACCAACACTTTGATACTGACTGTGGTGATGATTTATTTTTTAATGTATTAGCTTATTACAGGGGCCCTCCATGCAGCTCAGAGTCGTGGTGATTTTTCTACTTTCAGCCTCCCTAGTGATGGGATTATAGGCATAAGCCACTACAACTAGACTCTGGATGGCTCAGCCCTTCCTGGAGACTGGGCTGGCAGGGCATGTGGTGATGAGGTGCGAACTGTGTGGTCCCTGCACTTGATGAAGAAGGTGTTTTATTCTGCGGAACTATCACGCTGGCCTAGTGGTGGTGATTATGACCACGTACAATCACAGTGGTGCCACACAGGGGAGAGGAGCTGTTTATAACATGTTTCACATCGTGCCTAAAATCCTACAGTGAGTAATAATAGTTTCAAGAACATTTTAACTACTGATAAGCTATGCTAACTATTAACCTCTTACCTCTGACAGTAAGAGCAAACTTTAAACTTAAGTGACAAAGTAAAATGTATGCTGTGTACTTGTATGCAGTAATTTTCCCATTAGTGGGGTGATGTAAGCCTGCTGAGGGGTTTTTAGTGTAAGATGTGTAAGAAATTGGTTTAATTCATGAATGAGTTCAAATACAGTAGAATCAAGGCTGGAAGTTAAAGGATGATCACCCAGGCTTTGGCAAACCAGAGGACACAACAGGGAAAGAATGAAATAGAATATGAAGTAGTCAAATGGGTAGAGACTATGTTTATACACTTGGAAGTTTAAATTCAAGAAGTAGCTAAGGAAAGAGAAAAAACATAAAAAATGAAAAGGAAGAAATCTAAGTATCGAGGAAAGAATGAAGAAAGACAAATGAGAATCTTTATTCTCATAGAAGATAGAAAAAGGAGACCAGAGAATGAGAGGGAAAAAGCATGTACAGAAATAGCTACAGAATAAAAAATGAAACAATGCATCATGCAAACAGATAGCAAAGACATAACCGATCAAACAATCAAGGGAGAATAGAAGTAGTAAGATACCTTATTTATAGGTCTACGTTAGTTCTATATTTCATCCCAGAAATGTTCTGTGTATGGAGCTGTTTGGCAGAGATTTCCAGAGTCAAACTTCTGATTCCTTGCAGCTGCTTCATGTGCTTCCATATTGCTAGTCTCACTAACCTCCAAGGCTCTGTGTGCATCCCTGCACCCGGGGCCCAACAGTTGCCCTAGTTCTCAGGTCTTAGGATTCTGGTCAGTCTACCCACCAGAGGCAGGTGTTCTTATGCTCCTCTTGCCGTCATCACCTTCTTGGAGCAATGGAGGAAGCACACAGCATGGATTTGCACCTGGGTTAGGTCTTTAAACTTGGGAGGTCTAATTTGTTTGACTTACATGTTTATATATTTATATGTTCTTACGTATATGTTTCTTATTTATATTCTTTCAGTAATAATCTTTCATCTGAGGAACAATTGGAAACCATTTTCCCCACCTTGTGGTGGTCTCTTTACTATCCTATTAGTTTAATTTGCTGCGCATTTTTTTTTTAATATGATGGGATCCCACTTGCCCCAGGGCTGGGATTTACAGGCATGAGCCAACATGCCTGGTTTCAGTGGCTGGCACCATGCACCTAGAATGAGAGGATGGCATAGCACGTGCTACTGGGGATTGAATCTGGGTTCTTGCAGTTGTTAGGCAGGCACTTAGACCATCAAGCTATCTCCTCAGCCCTCACTTATTGATTTGGGGATAGTTCTCAGTTAACTAGTGTTTCATTTATGAAGTCTTTGTTTACACTAGTGTCTGCAAGAGTTTCTCCTATTTTATCTTCCAGAAAATATCATATTTCTATTTTAGTATTGAAATTTTTTCACATATTTCAAATTTAGTTTTGGGTCCAATTTTCATCTTTGGCATGTCCATAACCTGTTTTCCCAGCACTATTTATTAAAAAGGCTATCTTTCTTTAAAAATTTTTATTAATTTATTGAGAAATAAATAGCAATGAGACAGTTTCAAAACAAGTTAGTAGGACAGTTCCAATAATTAATACATTGCATATTGTTCTTTGTAGTAGCTATTCAGAGTACAAGATGCCGACATTATATCTTGTCTAAAAAATATTAGGACAAATGTTTGTTCCATTGAACTAAGAGAATGTAGCTGTATATTTGTGCTACAAAATGGTCCTTTATTTATATCCCTCTTTTTTGTTTTGTTTTGTCAGAGATGGGTGTTCCATTGCTGCTAGAGTGCCTGTATTTGCAGAAGTCTTTAGAGGACCATTTTGTGTTTGATGGCAGTTCAAATAGTCTAGGTACTTGAGTTCAGAAATGTCTTTCTTCCAGTGATTGTATTTTTACCTGTTTAAAAGACAAGGTGCCTGCATTTGTCTACATCACGTCACTTGTACTACTGACGTTTGAGTCTGTTTATTCACAGTGCCATGCTAGATGTCTTAAAATCACAGTGCCTTTATAGTATAATTTCAAGTCAGAGATTATGTTGCTCTGCTTCTTGCCATTGTTGCCCAGCACTTCCTTTGATATTTTTGATCTTTTCTGATTCCAAATGAAATTTAGGATTCTTTGCTCTCATTTACTAGATATCCTATTAGAATTTTGGTCATAATTGCATTCAAGCTGTGAAAAAGCTTTGGGTATGGCCAGGTTCGTTATATTGGCCAACCATCAGGGAGTAATTTTCTGATATCCTCTTCACTATCCTTTGTCAAGCACTGTAGTTTGCATTGTAGAGTTGTTACATCCTTTATTAGATGAATTCCTAGGTATTTCATTTATTTGGATGCTGTTTTGAAAGATGTCTTTGCTCTAATTTTTCTATCAGTGAATTTGTGTGTAAGAAGGTTAATCTTTCAATGTTGACTTTGTATTCAGTAATTTTTCTGATTTTTTAATTAAATCCAGCAGTTTTTTTAAAGTATGGTTTTGGGTCTTTTATATAGAGTATCATGTCATCCATAAAAATCATTTTTAACTTCTTCCTTTCCTGTTGGTATACCCTTTATTTCTTTCTCTTCTTTATTGCTCCACCTAAAGTTTCTATGACTATGTTCAATAAGGGTCAAGACACAAGATGATTTTGTTCTATTGCTGATATTAGAGTGAAAGCTTTTAGGTTTTGTCTGTGGTTCTGTTAATATAGTATGTTGTATCTATAGATTTATATATGTTGAACTATCCTTGTGTTTCTTCAGTGAATCCCATTTGACAATGCTGCATAATCTTCTTGATGATTTACTGCATTCTGTCTGACAACAACTCGTTGAGAAGTTTTTCCAACTATGTTCGTTAGATTGGTCTGCATTGATCTGTCTTAGTTGGGTCCCTCTCTGGTTGTGATATAAGGGTAATGTTTTCTTCCAGGGATGAGTTAGGGAGCATTGTTTTCCTTACAATTTCATTAAAGAAACTGAGAAGTAGATTTTTTAGATCTATAAATTTTTGTGCAGGAGTTCTGCTGTATGGGCCTCAAGTGTGGATATTCAATGTGGGTGTGTTGCCACCAGGTCCCACCAGCTGAACACCTAGGCAGACACTAGGAACCTGAAGGGTCCTGGCCAGTCCAGCACTTGCCTACCAACTGCACAGAAGCTTTGCAGAGTTGTGGCACACCTCCTCTCCTAGTACTGAGAGCCTTGGTGAGTGCCACACCACCCCTCCACTGTAGCAGAAACCTTCCTGAACAGTGCCTCAACAGTCTCCCACTACTGGTGAAAATAGGTGAATATTGTGGCAAAAATGCCAAAAAGGAGCAAAAAGCAATCTCAGTCCTCCAGGACACCCGGGACAAGTACAGGAAACAAGGTCATAGAAGAACATGCAAGTCATACACTGGAAAAATCTGAAATGATAGCAACTGAAGTAAAGAAACAAGTGCAGAAGGCCAGAGAGGAAATAAGATCGGAAATAATCTCTCAACTTGAAAAGAAAATGACAACAACCATGAAAGAACCACGCAGCACCTCTAAAGAAGATATAGGTAAAAACAGACAAGAAAAATGAAGGAAAAATTGAACAGATAACACAGGAAATAATTAAAATGCATAAAAAAGATCAAAACAGTTATCCAGGAAATTGAAAATTGTATTGAAATCTACCAAAACCCCTGGAACAAAACTAAAGATAGAATTGAAAATAGAAGTGCAACTAATGAACATTAAATGAAAAATCTCTTAAAACTAACCAGAACCCAGGAAATAGCAATTTAGCAACTACAAGGTAACAAAAAGAAAAGCAATATAAGATGAATGGGTGTCAACATAACAGCAGGAGTCATCACAAATGACATAAAAAGAATATTTGCATATATAGTTGCAGAAAATTGCAGAAGCAGAAAAAAAAGAATTTGACATATTATTAAGTGAGGCATATAGAACTGCAATTAGTCATAATCAAAATAAATTTGCATCTGGACACATAGTAATTAAGATCTCATGTATTCCATAAAAGAACAGAATATTAAAAGCTATTAGATATGATACAGTTTACCTACAATGGAAAGTCCATCAATGACAACAGTTTTCTAAATACAAGGCATCGAATGAAGAAGAGCTTGGAGTGAATATTTCATTTTTTAAAGAAACTACCTTCCAACCCAGATTGATGTAGCCGACAAGACTATCCTTTTTTTTTTTTTTTGTCTTTTTGAGACAGGGTCTCACGATGTAGTTCAGGCTGGCCTTAGGCTCACTTTTGTAGCTCAGGCTGGTCTTGAACTCACAACAATCCTCCTGCCTCAAGCCTCCCGAGTGCTGGGATTACAGGCATGCACCACCACGCCCGGCTAAGACTATCCTTTAAATTCAATGGCAAGATAAGATTCTTACATGACAAAGAATCTGAAAAACTTCATGATAAAAAAACCAACTCTACAAAGAGAGATATTTGGGAAAGAAACAGAAAGAACTACAACCTCAAGAACACTGAGAGGAAGGAAAACCCAAAAAGAGAAAGAGATGAAAACGTGGAGATATAGAACTCATAGCACAAAAATAACAAAACAAACATAAGCCTGTATATATCATGCAGATCCATCAGTGTAAGCTCACTTAATTCACCAATCAAAGGAAACAGACTGCTAGAGTGGGTTAAGAAACAAAATCCAACAATACTCTGTATACAAGAAACACATTTAACTCAAGAGGAAATTCATAGACTGCAAGTCAGAGGAAGGGAAACAACACTCCACATGCCAAGAATCCAGAGAAAACTATGGGCAGCTTTTGTATTGCTGATAAAATTACCTTTAAACCAAGAATCATTTAAAGAAATAAAGAAGGTCACTACATACTTGTGAGGGGAAACTGCAAGAGAAAGAGATAAAAATCACACACACACACACACACACACACACACACACACACACACACACACAGAGCCAATGTTTGAACATACAACTAAATAAGATGACAAATTTTAAAGGACATGAAAAACCACGTTGATGATAATACAGTTGTACTGAAGGACTTTACCATGCCATTGTTACAAAGACATAGATCAATTTTGGCTAAAAATCAGTGAGAAATACAAAAGTAAACCAAACTTGTAAAGAGATGGACTTTGCAGATATTCACAGAGTGATTTACCCAACAACACCAGAACACAAATTCTGCTCAGCTCTACATACATCAAACATTCTCCAAAAATAGACCATGTACTTGTACATACAGCATGCTTAAGTAAATGGAAACAAAATAATCCGATGCATGCCATATGATCATAGTTCAATTAAACTTAAAATTATTGATAAAAACCCACAAATACATAAAAATTAAATTCCTATCAACCTTGAGTCACAGGTGAAATTAAAGAAGAACCTAAACAATAATGAAAATGCAGGTATATTTACTAGAACCTGTGGGATACAGTGAAAGCTGTCTTCTTATTCTTTTTGAAATTTTTGAGGCAAAGTCTTGCTATGCAGCTCAGGATGGCCTGGAGCTGAGTTTGTAGCTCAGAATGGTCTCAAACTTACAATGATCCTCCTGTCTCAGCTTCCTGAGGGCTGGGATCACAGGCATGCACCTCTATGCCTGGCTTGAAACTGTCTTAAGAAGGAAATTTGTGGTAGTAAATTAGCACATGAGAAAAACAGAAAAAGCCCAAGGAAAAAATATTATGCTGCACCTTAAACTCATAGAAAAGGAAAGCAAGTCAGACCAAAGAACAAAGAAGGCAGGAAATTATGCAGATTATATAGATTAGAGAAGAAATTAATGAAATTCAGACAAAGAAAACAACACAAAGAATTAATGAGCCAAGCATTTGTTATTTGAGAGAATAAATAAAATTGATAAACCCCTAATTTTTTTTAAAATTAAATTTTATTTTATTTATTTATTTTTTTATTGAAAAACAAATAGCAATGAGACAGCTTCAAATCAAATCAACAGGACAGATTCAATAATTAATACATTGCATATTGTTTTCATACTGGTTTATTGTCGTACAGGGTGCATACATGATATTCTATCTACAACACTATTAGAGCAGATGTCTGTAATGAACGAATTAAGAGAATGTAGCTGCATACTTATCCTATTTTTAAAAATTGAATTATAATACAGTTTCAATAATTAATACTTTCTACCTTATCTTCCTAGTGGTTGTCCATAGTACTAGAAGCAGACATAGTAACCTGTCCAACCACTATTAGTGCAAATCTTGCTTCTCATAGAATTATGCAGAACCACTGCATATTTATCCTAACTGTACTGTTTACACAAACACAGCATAGTTCTTCCTTTGCATCTCCCTTTTTACGTTCAGACCTATAAAAATGGGCACTCCATTGTCATTCAACCATTATAAGTGCCTGAACTTGGTGACACAATCAAACACAGTCCAGCAGTCCACAATAATATTGAGTTATATGAAGAAGTTGTTGACTGTAGCCATTTATAGCTGAATTTATTAATATGGCCTTATTTTATAGATCTAATTTTTATACTTTTCTGCTGGATAGTTAAGACTGAGATAAAGCAAGACTCATATAACAAAAAATGCAGCTTTTGTATCTGATGAGGTCAGTGAAGCCCCCTCAGGGTTTAGCCTGTAACCTCGTACCTTACTTTGTAGATCCTTTGTCTGTGTCATTCATGTGGATGAGTCACGGCCAATGCTTGACCAGTTTGCTCTCTGTGAGAGCCTGAGAGAAAGTTTTCTCTTCATGTGACTCTCCCCAGGCACACTATACGTCACCAATCTCTTTCCTCTGTGGTTCCATAATCTCCTTGTTCTGAAAATTTGGGGCACAACTGAGTTTCATGATGTTGCAGTACAGATTCACTATGTCCTGAGTCTTTGCTGACCTTGAAGGGCTAGTGCCAAAATGTTGGCTGGCTTTGAAACTCTTCTATTTCTCCAATTTTGATCTGTGCACTTTGGTTGTTAACCATCCAGAAGAAAAGCTGATTATTACCCTGCAGCATATGCAGTTCAGTTTGCCCTATCTGACTCAACTGGTTTTAGTTGGTGTACATTTCTATTTGCATTTCTTCTTTTGACTTCTTTTTTTTATGTATACATATGATTTTTATTTATTCATCTTTTGGTACCAAGAATCAAACTCAGGGTCTCATACTTGCCAGGCAAGTACTGTGCTACTGAGCTATATCCCTGAGCCCACATGTGATTTTTAAATTACATACGTTTTATAAATTTGAAATGTGCTTTGCTTTATGGCTTTACTACTTTGTTTTTTTTGTAGTGGGACTCAAACTCAGAGTCTTGAGATTGGCCAGGCAGGCACTGCCACACTGAATATAGTCCCTACTTTTCAAGAGAAAAGTCACATGTTAAAATACAGATTACTCAAAAAATAAAAGTTGTCAAGAATGGAGTGACAATATTGATTATAGACTTATACTAGGGAGACTATACAATATTTGCACATGTGTGTCTGGTGTATTTCACTTATGAGTATATGTTCAAGTGGCATCCACTTCAATATAAATGCTTCAAGTTTGTCATTCTTTACAGCTGAGTAACACTCCATTGTATAAAAGTACCACATCTTTTTCAACCATTCCTCATGTGATGGGCATTTTGATTGTTTCCAAGATTTTACTATCACAAATTGTGCTGCTATAAACATAGGTACACATATATCACTATGATATGATATTTTCAGATGATCTGGGAAAATTTGCAGTAGGAGGATAGCCGGCTTGAATGGCATTTTAAGTCCTACTTTTTTGAGGAGTCTCCACATTGACCTCCACAATGGTTTCACCAGTCTCCATTCCCACCAGCAGTAGAGAAGTGTTCTTTTTCCCCCATATCCTCTCCAACATTTGTTGTTGGTTGATTTCCTTATGATAGCCATTCTTTCTGGAGTGAGATGTTATCTCAGTGTTCTTTCACTTTGCATTTCATGGATGGCTAGCGATAAGGAGCATTTTTTCATGTGTTTATTCAGTTCTTAATTTCGTCCTCTGAGAAGTGTGTATTGATCTCAGATGCCCGTTTGTGGATTGAAACCCCTAAAAATTGTTATTCAAAATGTAGAGAAAACCTGAAATTCCATAAGAAAAAAGTGAAAAAGTCAAAATCATGACAGACCCTATGGAAATTCAGATCACCAGTACCTATTTCCAAAATCTTTACTCTCACAAGATGGAAAACTAAGAGGAAACATATAGTTTCCTAGACATTACTGAAGCTGAGTCAAAAAAATACACAAACTCTGAATAATCCAATAACAGGAAATAAAGTTGAAAAGATAATAAAAAAAACTACCATCAAAGTTACCCAGGTTCTGATGGATCTACAGCTGAATTCTACCAGAAGTTTAGAGATTTAATACCAACTTTTCTCAAATTCTTCAATGGAACCAAAAGAGAAGCAGTTCTCCTATACTCATTCCTAGAGCAACCATTATTAGAATTCTAACCAAAGAAAATGCTAATCTTTCTAAGGAGCATGGATTCAAAGACCCTTGTTATAATACTATCAAACAGAATTCAGCAAATCATGAGGAAGACTGTACATCACAATCAAGTGGGATTCATTCCAGGAATGCAACAATGGTTCAATATATGCAAATGAATGCAATACACCATAAGTTTGTTTACTTGGGCTTATTCAATAAGCCAGTGACAAAATTCACAAGATCATCTCAATAGATGCACAAAAAGCTTTTCACACCTATACATGATAAATATCCTACAGAAAATCAGAATAGATGGTATTTACCTCAATCAAATGAAAGCTATCTATGATAAATCAACAGCAAACATCATACAACGCGATACAAACTGAAAGCCTTCACTTTAAAATTAGGAATGACAAGGATGCCCTCTATCTGTTTTCTTATGAAATATAGATCTGGAAACATGATCCAGAGCAATTAGGCAAGATAAAGGAATAATGATTGGAAAGGAAGTTTGAAATTTTCTATTGATGATAAGGGAAGCAGGTGGAGGTGATGATTATGAAAAAGAAGAAATGGAAGCATTTTTGGCATTGTATAAGGATTTTCTTTTCTCATTAACATTGAAAAATCAAGAACTCAAAATTGTAGACAAATATTGAAATTGTAGACAAATATTGAAATGTGAAAGATATAGTATTGAAATATTAAAAATTTTAGACAAATATTGAAATATGAAAGATATAAGTTGTAGACAGAGTGAATTTTAGAGAAATTTCTAAAATGAATACATAGCATGAGATTAATAATAGAGTACATTATAAATAAATTTTTACAAACTCAAATGAATATAACAATAAAAATTGTTCAAAATAGAAGTGAAGAAACAAGAATTTACAGATCAGTCATATAATAGCTAAATCTGTGCCAAAATAAAGAAACATATTTTTATAATTAGAATTCTAGACGTAGAAATGGGTAGGCAATACATTTTTAAAGATTTAAAATTTCTGAATTTAGTTGAACTTATAATACCGCATTTCCAAGAAAAATGAACATGTTTCACAATAAATTTGAATAAAATTATACCAAGATACATGCTGGATCTGGGTTCTGCTGTATAAGGAAATTCAACAACATTATGTTAAAGAAATAACACCTGTTCAATAACAGAACACTTGAAAATGAAGTTGTCATGGCTAACTGAATATATCTAGATTAGTATGCTGCACAAATGAGGAACCCGTTGCTAGGCTCATTATGTAGGTCAGTACTAGACCATTTCCGAATTTACAGAAGCCCCAGGGTTGCTGTCCATTACTGCAGGGATGGCAATGACACTTAGTTTCTATCCCAGATTGGGAGCAAGATATGAACACAAGCTAGAAAGCTGATTGCCAAGCACATAGGACAATTAAAAGTAGTACAAGGTAATAGTGTGCTGTATCTTGGCTGAAACTTCTGACCTCAGGGAATGTGAGAGAAATTGTCATCACGAAGGGGGTTTTATTTTTCACTGTAGGAAACATGAAGAGATTGGTACTATTCAGAAAAACCATTGCTATAATTATTTATATTATCCAAACCCAGGAGTTTAAGTTTTCATGGTATCCCTGATATGCAAAATGCAACAATTATGTGAACAAAATAAATATTATAAAACATGAAGATTGATCTTCAGCAAAACAGAAGGTGATAGAGACATGCAGAGAAAATTATAGGGAAAAAAAGATGTGTTGTGCATATGTTCTGCCTTCTCGTGAGAACTAACAACATGTGTACTGCCAACATGTAACAATAAAAAAAATAAAAATAAAATTAAATATAATGCAGGCTTTTGTTGATTACTGAGATTGGAGTCTTCCAATGGCTAATGGTTCTTTCTATCGTCTATGAGTTTTAGGTAACTTACTTTTAAGTCTTCTGCTAAATGATAATCTCTGCACAGATGTCCTGTTTCTATGATTGTTTCAGATAGTTGCTTGTTTATCTTATTTTTTGGTAACTAGTGCAGGTTGAACAGGGCCTACAGGGTCTCATTACACAGATGATAACCCTGTTTTCAGCTTACCAAGCACTGGGATTACAGGTGTGTGCCACCATGTCCAGTCTCAGGTATTTCTTTAAAAATTATTCTTTCACTTCGTTGGCTTTTCCAGATCATTTAATTATTCATTAATATGTGCAATTATTTTAGTTGTTGATGCCAAAGGCCATAACAAAACATTTCCATTTACTATAATTCACTCCATTTATGTGGATTTTACAAAAAGTCTTCAGCAGCCCAAGTTTCGCTAATTGTTTGAAAAATAGATTCTCAGGCTTTATATGGGCCAATTTTTCCAAACATAGGTTACACTTTCTGATTGTTTTTCCTTACTGAAATATTGACACGTTTCAAGTTGTTCCATGAAATCAGACACAACATAGATACTATGGAGGCTCCGAAATTTAAGAGAATATGTTTTCTACTTTAATTTTTAAATTAACTTACTGGTAAATTTTTGGAATAATAATGATAAAAATTTAACATAGGGAGTTTGTGCATGTACATGGTATGACTTGCTTTCAGCAATACTGATTTCTACTTTATTAGAGGCAGATCTTTCAATATATCCTGACACAGTGGAAGGATGGAGCAACTCTCCATCCTCCATCAGTGACCCTCATATCACTCATGAGGAATCTACATTTTGGACTCCTCTAATGCTAATTATCCTCCCAAAATTAAACTTGTAACATCATGATATTTAGGCTTAGGTTCTTAAGAAAGATTCTGGGGAAGCCCCCATTATCAGTTTATATGGAGTCTTGTTCATTTAGAAGAGAATCATGAACTAAGTCTTTCACATAAGGACTTCTATGCTCCCTTTGCAGGTTGCTGCCCAATAACTACCAGCATTTTCTAGCCTTCATTTTTGCCATAGAAGAGATCAACAGGAGTCCTCACCTTTTACCCAACATAACTCTGGGATATGAGTTCCATAATTCGCTTTACAGTCACTGGAAAACACTGGAGAATTCCCTCCGTTTGCTGACAGGGCAGGATGAGATCCCCAATTACTCCTGTAGAACAGAGAAAAAATCAATGGCAGTGATAACAGGAGCGTCATGGACAACCGCTACTCAAATTGGAAGCCTGCTGGAGCTCTACAGATTTCCACAGGTGAGGGTAGTGGACAGAAAAAGGGTAGTGGACAGTAAAAGTGGGTATTTTTGTTTCCACAATCATGGACATCAAGGAGCTGAAAGGAAGAGCATGGATTAGTGCATCTTTGAAGTTGTAATTTTGTTATACATTTAAGACCTATAGAAGTTCTATAAGTCTCATTACATAGATTTCACTCAAAGTGATCTGATCCTCCTGTTTTGAGCCTCCAAAGTTCTTGAATTACAGGCATGTGCTACCCCACCCAGTCTCAATAGCCATCTCAGTGCATCCAGGGAGTGGGAGTGCAGCTGGCACAGCAGGCTGGGGTTTGAACCCTGGCCGGTGCCCTCCGCTTAAGCAGGTGTTTTAGTCAGATGATCTATCAGGTGGGTCCTCCAACTTATAAAATTTTTTAGAATAGGAATACAGACCCATGGGTTAGTCATTATTTTCTGGTTGCAGCAAGGAGAAAGGAAATAGTGCAATAAAATTCAGTAAAAGTTCGTATCTGATGAGTTAGTTTCTAGAGATGACAATAAGAATTAAATTGTTTCCAACTGTTAATTAGTCTAAAATGGTTCTGATAGTGTGCTTTTGTCAATAGATTCCTTCATATTGTTTCAAATTGTTTTCCTTTTAGGTTTCCTTTGGTTCATTTGATCCTATGCTGAGTGACAGTGACCTGTTTCCTTCGCTCTATCAAGTGGCCCCAATGGATGCATCTCTGGCCATTGGCATGGTCTCCTTGATGCTTCACTTCAGCTGGACCTGGGTAGGGCTGATCATCACAGAAGGGCACAAAGGCCTTCAGTTTCTCTCAGATGTGAGAGCAGAGATGGACAAGAAGAGCATCTGTGCAGCATTTGTGAAACTTATCCCAACTCCTCTTGGGTCGTATGTCTCAAATCTATGGTCTGTTGAAATCCTGACAAGTGAGACATCACTCGTGAATGTTGTTGTCATTTACTATGAGAGTGGTGGTCTGAATGAAGTAAACTACAGCATAGGGCAACATTTCGTGACATGGAGAATCTGGGTGACAAATGCACAATGGCAGGCTGACATGGCTGGGACCAATTTCCTACTTGACTCATTCCACGGGACTCTCATTTTTACAAATCATCATGAAGAGATTTCTGGTTTCAAAAATTTTGTGCAGGCAGCGAACCCTTTTAAATACCCAGAAGACACTTACCTCACTATGTACTGGTACAACAATTTCCACTGCTCATTCTCAGATTCTTGTGCATTGAAGAACTGTACAGCTAATGCTTCTCTAACATGGCTCCCTGTGAATCGTTTTGACCCAGGCATGAGTGAGGCGAGTTACAACATATACAACGCTGTGTATGCCGTGGCTCATGCCCTCCATGAGATGCTTCTTCAACATGTGAAAAACCCACATATGAGAAGTAAAGGACTGATGGAGTTTTATGTCTGGCAGGTAATGTATCTTCCTTTGGATAACATGGAATCATATTAGGGTGTTTTTGAATTTTCTACATGCTTTGCATCCACAAAATTTTAATACTTTCTCAAAAAGTATAAGACACTATACACCAGGTTAACTTTTAAGAGGCAAATCTCGAGCTTGGCAGAAATGACCTTCAAATGTGAAGCCTCTGTCGAGGTTCAAACTGATAGGCAAATTCATTGCTTTTGTTTAAGGGATGACAAATTCCTGCCCACCTAGTATTTTGAGAAAAAATCTAATCAGTTTTTCTAGAAATACTTAATGAACATTTCAAAAATGTGTAGGCATACTTGAACTGAAATGACTATAAATTATATTTTGATTTATTGTATTAAATCTCTCATTTAAATCCAAAAAGTTTTTGTACTGATCATGCCATTTTAGAGGCTAGGCACAATTAGAGTGTAAAGCTCACATGCCAGAGTTGTGTTTCGTGTCTAGCACATTAGTTCACTATTTAGAGTCCTGTATGAAACATTTTCCATATAAAGTGACTTTTTATGAACACTGTATTTTAGGCTTGCACTGTTTTAGGTTTTATAGTACAGTAGATGTTAGTGCTAACTTTGCATTATGGAAATGAAATAAAGTGAATAATGTACTTTTCTATATTTGTGTTTTCTGTCTTCATCATGGAGCCCTGTTCACCCCAGGATGTTGTGTCTCTTTTAGCTCCACCCCTTTCTGAAGAACATTCAATTTAATAATCTTGCTGGAGACCAAGTGAACTTGGATGATGAAAGAAAGCTGCACAAGGGCTACGACATTCTCAATTCTTGGAATTTTCCTGAAGGCCTTAGACTGAAGGTCAAAGTAGGGATGTTTTCCCCACATTCTCCACTTGGCCAACAGCTGTTGTTATCTGATGACATGATAGCGTGGGCCTCTGCAACAACACAGGTATGTTGGAACTCAGAGCAATGCACATTGATAATCAGAAATAAAATTATTGTAAGTATTTTGTGCTAGAGTTTTGATCATGTAATAGCCTCATATTGAAGATGAATAATTTTTATTTTATTTTATTTTTTTCATATTTTTATGAAACGAATAGCAATGAGACAGTTTCAAATCAAATTAGTAAAACAGTTTAATATTTAATACATTGCACATTGTTTTCTTAGTGGTTAAGTATTGTACTAGATGCAGGCATGATATTCTATTTACAAACACTATTAGAACAGATCCCTCTATTCATTGATTTAAGATAATGTAGATGTATATTTACCTTAAGTACTTTAAATATACAGATATGAAAAGGCCATTCATTTGTATCCCCCTTTTCATTTAGTTTTGTCAATTAAATATTATAGGTGTGTGAATTCAGCAAAATATTCCCAAATAGTCTAGGAGTCCATAAGAGTATTGGGTTTTCTGTACGTCTGGCAGTGTCAGAAGTTGTTGACTTGAGTCTTTACAGCTCAGGGTAATAATATGGTTTTACTTCTTATACTTCGGTTTGATACTTTTCTGCTGGATGGTTAAGACCAAGATAAAGCAAGACTTATGTAACAAGAATTGTAGCTTTTGTATGTGATTAAGATCAGTCAAATCCCCTCAGGATTTATCCTGAGACCCTATACTGCAGTTTGTAGATCCTTTGTCAGTGTCAGCTATGTGGTTTAGTCATGGTCATTGCTTGAACAATTTGCTTTCTGTGAAAGCCTAAGAGAAAATTTTCTCCCCAAGTGACTCTCCTTAGGAACACTGCACATCCTCAATCACTTTCCTTTTTGGCCCCGTAATCTCCTTGATCAGAAAATTTGGGACACAACTGAGTTACACGATGTTACAGTACAGGTTCTCCTATGTCCTGAGTCTTAAATGACGTTGAAAGTCTACGGCCAAAATGTTGGCTGACCTTGTGGCCCTCCTTTTTCTCTAATTTTTGGTCTAAAAAGTTAGGTTGTTAACCCTCCAGAATAGAAGCTTATTGTTATTACCGTACATCTTAGGATGTTGCGCTAAACCATATCAAACATCTTAGGCTTAACATGGAACTGGTATTTTTCATCAAGTATTGATTTGTTAAACTTTAAGTCCCTACAAAATATAATGTAAAAAAATTTAAGGAATTAAAATATATTTAAAAAAAGGAATAAACAATAAAATATGTGTGCATATAAGTTTAGAAATCTAACTGTATATAGCATTGTAGCAGGACAGTCCCAAATCACTCCTTTTCCTCTCTCCTGCCTTCATTCACCACTCCCCTCCTTTTTAAATAAACATCTACTTGGGAGACAGGTAGATGACAAGCAGCCCCTATTCAGAAGACCAGAATTACAGGCACTTCCAGCCGGAACCTACTACTACAAATTGTCAACTTTGGGGCAGTTTCTTATTTCACGGGTATCAGCATATGTAGTTAATCAGGGTGAGAATCCTTGCAATTAACCACTAGATTTGAAAATCTTCTGAAGATTTTGAAGATCATTGCCTTGTCCATCTTGTCCATATAACTTTATGGCTTTGCTTTTGTCATGTTTCTTAGCTCTTCTCCTTGCTCTCTCTTCATTGCCTAGTCTTCAAGTTCTTGCTTTCGTCTTAAGTGTGTTATATCATTCTGTTTTTATTTGATATTTTGAGTTACACTAGGGAGACCATACAATATTTACACACGTGTGTCTGGTTTATTTCACTTATGAGTATATGTTGAAGTGGCATCCACTGAAATATGAAGGCCTCGAGTTCATCATTCTTTATAGCTGAGTAATACTCCATTGTATAAAAATACCATATGTTTTTCATCCAGTACTCATGTGTCAGGCATCTTGATTGTTTCCAAGATTTGGCTATCACAAATTGTGCTGCTATAAACATAGGTACACATATATCACTATGATATACTGTTTTTAGTTCCTCCGGGAAAATTCCCAGTAGGGGGATAGCCGGCTTGAATGGGATTTCCAGTCCTAGTTTTTTAAGGAGTCTCCACATTGATTTCCACAATGGCTGCACCAGTCTACATTCCCACCAGGAGTGGAGAAGTGTTCCATTTTCTCCACAACCTCTCCAACATTTGGTGTTGGTTGATTTCCTTATGATAGCCATTGTTTCTGGAGTGAGATGGTATCTCAGTGTTGTTTTAATTTGCATTTCATGGACAGCTAGTGAAGATGAATAATTTTTAATTTGAATACCTTATTTAGCAGCTTTTTGATGAATAGGAAAAACACATTTATATCACATATTGTTGTGTATATTGATATACTTCATATAATAAAATAAATATAGAATTATAGAATTATCGAATTATCTGCCATGTTTGTTTCTACAGTGTAAAATTATTCCTCTAGTTTGAAGGTAAAGTGAAATTCTAAGAAGTTGCCCACTTACATTTTTGTCCCTCCTAGAACCCTCGTTCTGTATGCAGTGAGAGTTGCAATCCTGGATTCAGGAAATCCCCTCAGGAAGGAAAGGCTGCCTGTTGTTTTGACTGCAACCCTTGCCCAGAGAATGAGATTGCCAATGACACAGGTGATCTTGGTTTATGTGGAAATATTTCAGCTCTATTTTATGTTTATCGATTCATCTAAAACACAGAAAATGCCTTGTAGAAGATCTCAGTACGGAAAATAATCTTTCTTCATAAAGTTTGTTATCTTTTGTTCTTCGCACTATTACCCATTAAAAATACTTCTCTTGAATGACATTCTTTTATTCTTTTTTGTTTCTTTCTTTCTTTCCTTTTCTTCTTTTTGCTAATTTCCTTCAATTACTGTGGAATGGATCAAAGCTGCTCTACTACTGAGCAGTAACCTCATTCAATCTTATCTTGTCACTTTGAAACAAACTCACGAAGTTTCCTGAAACTTGTCTCGCACCTGTGCTCACCTTACAGCTTAGCTAGTATGTGCCTTTTCTCCCTATAGAACATTAATATTTCCTGTTGCTGTTATTGTTCTCCTCCTCCTTGTCCTTTTTCTCCTCCTTGTGATTTTCTTCTTCCTCTTTTATTCTTCTTGTTCTTCTGTACCAGAAATCAAACTCAAGACTTTTCACTCTGCAAACAAGAATACGGCACTGAGCGAAATCCTCACCCCATTATTTTCTAAGTTCCACATCCACATGAACTTTGAAGCACAGTATTATTAAGTGCTAACATTTTTGCGTTTTTTCAAAGTACATTGAGATTGCATGAAGAGAAAGATGAGATTTTTCTAGTTCTCCATTTCATAATGCATCTCTTGATTGTAGTGGATCTTCCAGGCGATTTCATTTGTGACAGAGTTCTGTCTTTGATTCATATTTTCTCACAGCACTATTTAGCCCTATTAATAGGGTTTTGTTTTCACTGACTTTGAATATGTACATGAGGATTGTTTTGACTGTAACCCTTGCCCAGAGAATGAGATTGTATTTCACCTACCATCTCGCACAGCGCAAAGGTCACATGCATATAGTTGAGGAGGTTTCCTCATTGTTATTATCTACCTTTTGAGAGAGTAGCACAGGCCCTTTACAAAGGCCTTAAGACTGTGCCAGAAAAATGAAGAACAAGACAAATGTTTACTAAGACCAGCAGAAGTGGTCAAAATGACAATTCCTCTTTGATGTCATATTCAAATGGCCAAAAATTATTTTCTGTGTCATCGAGCTTTATAGGTAAAGTAGGGATAGAGATTGAGACATGGTTTAGAAAAGTTACCAAAATCCAGTATTTCAGACTTTTCAAGTGCTAAGATCAGTACTTTGGAAATATTTTACTGTGTAATAAATCACGCTATGAGGAAATTGTCTTTACGCTTGGTGCTTTCTAGTTTGTGTTCTTCATGATTGCCATCTGGCTGGTGGGTTCTTTTCTCAACCCAAAAAATTGCAATGAAGGGTTTCAAAAGAAGACTGAGAAAATGTATCTACTATAGAGCACCAGCAGAGAGGAACATTTATTTTAAAGCAAGAGCAAACAGCTCCCAACACAGGGAGGGTACTCAAGTGGGTTGGCACTGATGCTTATGGCGAATGGAATCCACTGTGGCATGCACATCATAGGCTCACCAGCACTTGCTTAGGAAATTTTGTAGTACAATGACCAAATTACAGGCAAACTGTGATCATTCCACGGTGTTACAAGTAGGAAAGTTTAACTTAGAAATGGGCCTGCAGGCTTTCAAGATATGATCTGTTAAGCATAACTTTAAAGACAGCAATCTTTGAAAAGTGATGAATATTATTCCTGGGAAAGAAATAAGAATTGCCTGATGAGGCTTTTGCCACTTCTAGATCCCTGATCTTGGAATTATATCAACTCCCACTCTTTCTTGGATTTTCCTTCTGTTTCTTTGTAAGAATGCTTCCTACACTCCCTTCCTCTCATGTGGCAGGGTAAACCTGAGAAATCCTCTCATCCCCCACAGGGTCCTGCTTATCCTAACACACACGTGACCTAAATCCAAACTGCCTGCACAGTTGGCTCTTGCTTCATTCTGAGTCTGAGTCTCTTCTTATTTTCTTATTTTTCTTTGTATGTTTTGAAACTTTCTTTGATATTCTGCAAGAATGATTGTGCAGAGTACTGTGTGGTTAATATGGTTATGCATATTTATACAGGTTGCAGATGTGGTACTTTTACTTAAGTAGTTCAAGTATGCAGATAGAGGTTGATGAGCCCAGTGGTCTGAAGGGGAAATGCCCAGGAGTATAACATTGAGTTCTTAACAATCTGTTAAGGTTGTTTTTACAAAAAAAAATGAGCAATTCAAAGAACATGTGGAATTAATTGTGTTACTTATGCAGTAAGTGTTCAGTAATGGAAGGATTGTAGTACTTCGTATTTCACCTACCAACTAAAAACAGATGTTTTAAATTCAATTTTGGGGTGCAAACTATACTTTCATAACATGGGCTAACTTACTCTATTCAACAATATGCAATGTTTTTTATACATGTCATTAACTGGAACTTAACAAATTTTTTTCCTAAATAAGTGATATTTCATTATAGTAATACCCAGGGTATCACATTTAGAAGGTTTGAAACAGACACATGTATTGATGCTTTCTGAAAATAAAAAATTGTTTTATCAAATTTGCCAGAATAACAAGGAGAAAAATAAGTGCATTTTCACTATATAATAGGGAAATTCGCAGTATTACTTGGGAGGTATTTTTATACATTTTTTCCTTATTGTCTTTAGAAACAAAGGAAAAGCCAGATGTATATAGTCATGAGTGTCTGTAACTACAATGTTATGAGAAGACTGACAAAGATTTGGAAGTTGGATCTCAGTCTAGGAATTAGTTTGACTTAATTATATCCTCTCACAAATGTAAAAGAACATACAAAGGGTTGGGAATGTAGCTCAGGGAAAGGATCTTCCCAGTATTCCAAAATCAAGATGAAAATGAAAGGGAAAAATAAAAGGAAGACAATTTGATTTTATACATCCAGGGATGCACTTGGGGTGTGTGTGTGTGTGTGTGTGTGTGTGTGTGTGTGTGAATAAGAAAGAGAAAGCTTGAACTAATGGAAATTTAAACTTCTCCCAGATGTGGAGCAGTGCGTGAAGTGCCCAGATCACCAGTATGCCAGCATTCAGAGAAATCGTTGTCTTCAAAAACTTGTGACTTTTCTGTCATATGAAGACCCCCTGGGGAAGACTCTGACTTGCACCACCCTGAGTCTCACTGTTCTCACAGTTGCTGTGCTTGGGCTCTTTGTGAAGCACCGAGACACTCCCATTGTCAAGGCCAACAACAGGGCTCTCAGCTACACCCTGCTCATCTCCCTCACCTGTTGTTTCCTCTGCTCCTTGCTCTTCATTGGCCAGCCCAACACAGCCACCTGCATCCTCCAGCAGATCACATTTGGAGTTGTGTTCACTGTGGCTGTTTCCACAATCATGGCCAAAACCATTACTGTGGTGCTGGCCTTTAAGGTCACTGCTCCAGGAAGAAGAATGAGGCAGTTGCTGGTATCAGGGGCACCAAACTATATCATCCCTATCTGCTCCCTGATCCAACTCACTCTCTGTGGCATCTGGATGGGGACAAATCCACCCTACATTGACACAGATGCTCACTCTGAGCATGGCCACATTGTCATCGTGTGCAACAAGGGCTCCCTCACTGCCTTCTACTGTGTCCTGGGATACCTGGGCTCCTTGGCCCTGGTGAGCTTCACTGTGGCTTTCCTGGCCAGGAACCTGCCTGACACCTTCAATGAGGCCAAGTTCCTGACCTTCAGCATGCTGGTGTTCTGCAGTGTGTGGGTCACCTTCCTGCCCGTGTACCACAGCAGCAAGGGGAAGGTCTTGGTGGCCATGGAGGTCTTCTCCATCTTGGCTTCCAGTGCAGGGCTGCTTGGCTGCATCTTTGTCCCCAAGTGCTACATCATTTTGTTGAGACCAGAGAGAAATTCTTTGCATGTGTTCAGAGATAAGTCACATTTTGTAAGAAATAAGCCTTTTTAAGTTGAAAATATGTTTTTCTGAAGCATATGTAGGACAAAGTCAAATATATATCATTTGCTCTGTGATATTCGATTATTACATAGAACTTAGTTCCACGAATGAGTCACTATTATTTCTCTAATAATGTTGAAAAATGAAGTTTGTTTTTACAATTTATATAGATATAATAACAGCCAACATAGAGCATTTTATCTGTACATGACGGTTCTTGAATTGGTCTTTTATTCTCACAGGCCTACTCTTTCTTTAAGCTATTTTTGCCTCAGTGTTTACAAAAGAGAGCCTTTATTTTTCCATTCTCCTACCTTACCTTCATCCCCTTGTACCTTCCTTATTATAAAACCTTTTCTGTCATTTTATCCTTTTTTTTTCTCACTTTGCTTCTTTTCCCCTCACTCCTCTCCTGTTTCCCTTCCCAGAAAACATTTTCTTCCTATTTCACAGTATCTAAAAAAAGTTGTTGCTTACTTAAAGTTTCGTTTTCTCACATCAGAGAAATAATGTGATATTTGCCCATGTGTAGCCAATTTATTTTCACTTAATATTGCAAAAATGTTTGTATAGTATACAAGAAACTAGAAATCATTGGTTTAAAAAATCAAAGAAGAGCTACGTATGTAGATTGGTATAATATTAAGTCAATTCTAACTGACATACAGGCTCAAAATAATCTCAATCAAATTTCAATCACAGCTATCAAGATCAATGGAAGAGAACAGAGTCCTGAAATAGAGCCACAAGAACACACTCTGTAACTGACTTTTTTATTATTTTTTTTTCTGATTTGAGTACAATTTATTTCTATATTTATCTATAATTTATTTATATATTTATTATCAATAAATAATCCAGAAACAACAGTATACTTCGACACATCTTGTGATTTCTGCTAGTGTTTAATTTTTTAAGACAAATTGTACCCAGGGTAAGGATAGGTTGAGAGAATCAAAGTCATATGGGATGACAGTTCTCTAAAACGTCCCAGAATCCGCCTCCTCAGAGCAAGCTATATCTAAAATTTTTAAATTTCAGGTACATCTGTGTGATTGATTGTGCTTTGTAGAAATAGAATATGGCTCATCTGTCAATAATATCATATCATATCATATTATAATAAATTCAGGAAATAAATAAACTTGTTTCACATAGCATTGTTTCAATAGCTTGTGTTGCCAGACTTCTAAACTGAGTTTTTTAGCCAGAATTATTGAAAATATGATTTCAAAATAAAAAATTTTAGTTGATTTCTTAATGACAGCTAGGTTTTCTGGAGTAAGGTGACAAGAATGGTTTGAGGGGCTGGGGAGATAGCTCAGTAGAATAAGCACTTGTCTGGCAAGCTCAAGGGCCTGAGTTCCATCCCCCGTTCTGCACAAAAAAAAGCATGATTTAAACTCTTGCTTGGTGATTTGAGACAATTAACATCAATGGGTATAACTGACATGTATTTTCTTACCCTTGACATATTTTCTCCCTTTGATTTCTTATTTTTCCAATCTTTTTAATTGCTTCACCTACTTGATGGCTCCTTCTTATTTGTGTTCTTGCATTTGTGCATATTTTTATCTCTCTCTGCAGTGTAGACATGTGTTGGTTGTTAGGAACTTCTTCATTTATTTTTTGTCATGGAAATATCTTATTTCTGCATTAATTCTGAAAGAAATCAAGATACCTCAGTCTGGTTTGGAATTTATTTTCTTTCAGTACTTGGAAGACTTGACTCCAAGCTCTCCTAGATGTAAGGAATTTTAATGAGAAATCTGCTGTAATTCTGATGGACTTTTCTTTGTAAGTGAGCTTCTTCTTTTTTTTTTTTTTTTTTTTTTTTAACAAGTTTTAGTTAGTATTCTACTCTTTTTTTCTTCTGGTTTGTTAGAACTGGAGATTGAATGCAGGCCTTTGTACTTGCCAGGGAAATAGTCTGTTTTTGTGCTAAACTTCTGGAATCTTGATTATTATATTCCTTGTGCAGTTTAATTTTCCTCATAGTTAATTGGAGTTCTGTATGCTTCACTTACTGTATGTCCATTTTTTTTTCCATATTTGACATATTTCATGCCACTTACTCAGTTAAGTTTTATTTTATGTCATTTGTGCTGGCTCCTGCATTTTCATTGACTTCACTCAATCTTATGTTATGCTTTGCATCATCTTGCAGCTGCTGGGTTATTTCCTCATGGTCCCTCAGTACTCATCATCGTCATCATCATCGTCATCATCATCATCGTCATCGTCATCGTCATCGTCATCATCATTGTCATCATCATTATTTTATACCTAGAATTGAACTCAGGATCTTGCACCTTCCATACATGCATTTGTACCACTGAACTATGTACCCAGCCATTCCTCATTATTTTAAATAGACCTTTCTTTCCATGGTTGCCAATTATAATCCTGTCTTTCGGTCTGTAGTTCTGTCTTTACATTTGTTTAGATGATTTTTTCAAACTTTCTATGACAGTTTGAAGTTCATGTTTATCTGTTTGAGTCTATTTCATGGATTTCATTTCTGTATTGTGCAGGTATTCATCATGTCTGTCACTTTATTATTCCACTGTTATTTTTAATTGTTAAAGTCATTTATTTGGTATAGGGTCTCATGACACAGCTTGAAATGTAGTGACCTACTGTCTATGTCTTCTCGTGGCTTGCAGAGTAAGTTTTATTGTCAGTATCTTGTTTTTTTTTTCCATTTATTTTTATTTTATTGAAATACAAATGTCAATCAGACAGTTTCAAAACACCATAACCATACAGAGTCGATGAAATAATACATTGCAAACTGTTTTCATAATGTTTTGGTATTGTACAAGGTGCATATATGATATTATATTTACAGGTATTTATGTGGCTGAATTATATCACAGATTCAATAATTATTTACCTAGTGGGTGACCATAACACTAAAAGCCGACATAATATCCTGTCCCACCACCAATAGTGCAGATCTTGCCTCTCATAGAATTATGTAGAAGCACAGCATTATCTAACCCAACTGTACTGTCTATTCACACACAGGATGATTTTTTCTTTCTACAACCCTTCCTTTGTCTACACCTGTCAAAAGTGGGCACTCCGTTGACATTCAACTACCTTAGGTGCTTGAACTCGACACCACAATCCAACACAGTCCCGCATTCTGCAACCATAGGGAGTTATTCAAAGAAATTCAGTAGCATAGCAGGATACAAAATCAATACGCAGAAGTCAATAGCATTCCTCTATACAGATAACAAACACATTGAAATGGAAACTATAGAAACAATACCTTTCACAATAGCACCGCGGAAAATGAAATACCTTGGGATTCACTTAACCAAGGAAGTCAAAGATCTTTTCACAAAAAATTACAACACCCTAAGGAAAGAGATTATGGAGGATTTCAGAAAATGGAAAGATATTCCATGCTCCTGGATAGGAAGATCCAACATCGTGAAGATGGCCATACTCCCAAAATTGCTGTACAGATTTAATGCAAT
>PVKA01024792.1:5810-33869 GCA_004027165.1 Ctenomys sociabilis
CCTCTTTGTGAAAGTTTGGTAGTAGGTAGCTGTATCACTGCACTCAGAGTCTCTCTAGAAAGAGTCTCTCCTGTGTCAGAGATTTCTTATTTTGTGTGTGCCCCAATATTTTGCCTTCTTTATTGATGGAGAGTAAGACACTGGTTTCCATTCGGCACTGTCCTCAGTCCTTCAGTGTAGGGCTTTGATGAAGTTATTACCCAATCACCTCCTTCTATTGTAACTCAAGGGTGAACATATGGTTAAAGGCAGATATGGTTTCCTACTCACAGTACCGCAATGAGAAATATTAATAACAGCTAGTGAAATTTAGAAATTTTTAAACTTTTGTAACTAGTGGACTTATCCTTAAACCAGAGGAGCAAACAGTATAACTATATAACAAAGCTGATCATAAGTTAGGAATTTGTATTTAAATTAGCTCCCCTGAGTTCTGTCTGGGCACCTCCCCTTCATGCCCCTGGAGTCTTCCAAGCAGACTAGTTCACCCCAGGTGCCTGCTGTCACCTCTGTGCCATGAGGATGCTCCTGTAGGCCTGGGCCTTGGTCTGGGCTTGGCTGGGCCCAGCAGCACACCTCAGCTCACCAGGTCTAGATCTACTGAATTCATACACAACTGATCTCACCTGGTTTGAGCCTGGTTGCTGTGTTCAGCTTCTTCCAGCTGAGCCCCATCCAAGTGGACCCCTGTGCCCTGCTCTCCATCTGTCCTGCAGCTCCTTCCTGTTAGGCCCACCAAGGTAGAGTGGTCAATCTGATATAATTTAAATTGAATACTCTTAGGAAGATCTTGGGAATTCAGCGGCATGGTAGAGCATACATTAACTCTGACTTTGATCCTCAGCACTTGAGAGAAATTCTCTGAGGGAGGGGTAATAGAAGGCACCTTTCTTTCTTTCTTTCTTCTTCTTCTTTTTTTTTTTTTTCAGAACCAGGAATTGAACTCAGGCCCTTGCACTTGCCAGGGAAGCGCTTATTCCACTGAGCCATCTCCCTGGCCCCAAAGGAACCTTTCTTTATTTGATAAACGGCAGTTTCAAAAGTCTTAATGGCGAAAGTTTCTCTTCTATGGGAACAAGCAAAGAACTACATCATCACCATTTTGCCCAGTACTGCACGAGCGTCCAGTTAGTATCATAACTCACAGATTCTCACCACCACTTTCATATTTTGGGCTGTGCCGTTTATTTTGTGGGAGACTTGGCTGGTGGGCAGTGGGGCGCAGCAGCCTCTCTGGCCTCTGCTCAACAGAGGACAGTAGCATCCTGCCCCCCATCCCCAGTGTGACTCCTAATGCCATATTTTACAGAGCCACAGTTGCCCCAGTGGTAAAATTCTCCTCTCTCACTGAGAACCAAGAAAGAGAAAGAAATGCCTTAAGTTTTGGAAAAGAGGAAATGAAACTGCTATTATTTGTAAAAAACCTTAAGGAATATCACGAGGGGAGAGATATAGATTTCATCCTTTTACATCATATCACCATAAGACCTAATGTAAATGATCTAAAGGACTCTATTACAGAAGAAAACCCTTGTCAAATTGAGCTAGGCAAATATTTCTAAATGGGATGAAAATATCCATATCCACAAAAGCAAGGATATTGAATAAATCTGACATTTTAGAAAAAAAAAGAACTTTTGTGCTTCAAAATGCACAATCCAAATGAAATGCTCACTTAAAGAATTCGAGAAGAACTTGCTAAACATGTGTCTGTTAAAGAATTTCATTTAAAAAATGTAAAAAATATCCTTTCAAGTTTAATAATAGGAGAAAAAGCAGGTTTAAGCATGGACAAAAGATATGAACAAACTCTAATGAAGGCATACACGTGGATTAAAAAGCACATTAAAATGTCCTTGTCTTTATTAGTCATTAGGGAAAAACAAATGAAAAGAATTAGGTGCTGCTGTCTACTGAGTAGGACACCTAAAATTAAATAGTAGGGATGATCTAAAAGATTAGCCAGCATATAGATCAGTTAGAATTCTGTCTAAAAATTTTATCTTACTAGTACATATTTGTAGTGTGAAATGATTACATTTGTTTGCAGAGCTGGTACATGTACATACCCCATGTGAATTCTCTTTTCATTCTTTTTTCTTTTTTCTTGCTCCCACAGGGATATTCTTGGTTGCCTTTCTGTGTGCTAAAGATCTATCTCTTCTCTTTCCTATTATCTACGTTTTGTTTTGCTACTTATGTGTAATTAATATTTCTTATAAAAGAGGGACTATGTAATATTTAGGATTGTGTATCTGATCTACTTTACTTAGCATTATGGTCTTGAGGTAGATTAATTTTCCTATGAAGTATGCAAATTTGTCCTTTTTGATAGAATAATACTCCTTCCTGTGTAAATGCTACCTTTCTCCATTCCTTGATGTGCATATGTACCAGTTTTGCTGCCACTGTAATATGACATCTCTAACTCTTAGGAAGATGCCTAGCATTGCTGGGTCAAGTGGAAGTTTTAAATTTAGTGTTTTGAGAAGCCTCCATAGTGATTTCCATAGTGGTTACACTGTGGAAGGCCTCTCTTTTCCCTGAAGCTTCACCAGAATTTCTTCTTTTTCCCCTTTATTTATTTATTTATTTTATTTTATTTTTTTTTTTTTTGTAGAACCAGGGGTTGAACTCAGGCCCTTGTGCTTGCCAGGGAAGTGTTTATTCCTCTGAGCCATTTCCCCTGCCCCCTCACCATTTCTTATTGTTTGATTTCTTAATGATGGCTGTCTGTCTGGGGCAAGACAGACCCTCAGCATTGTATTAATTGGCATTTCTCTCATGGCTGGTGATGCTGAACACCTTTTTATATATTAATTGGCCATTGTACTTCTTCTGAGAGGTGTGCACTGATCTCATACACCCAGTATTTCACTGGATCTTTTATTTTTTTAGGGAGTGTAATTTTATATATTCCAGATATTAATATTTTATAGGAGGAATAGTTGGTTTTTCTTCCCCATTTGTAGGCTGTCTCTTCATTCTGTGGATTATTTACTTTGCTCTGTGCAAGCCATTTAATTTTATTCCAGTTGTTGATTCTTGATTTTTTTTTTTGTGTGTGTGTGTGTGTGTGAAAAGACTTTCACTTAGAAAGTCTTTTCCTAGGCGTATATATTCAGAAGTTTTATTGTTTTACCTTCCAGGAGATTATTTCTCATTTAAAAAATTAATTTAAGGTTTAATTTCCTTTTTTATTTTTTATGTTTTTAAATTTTTGGTACCAGGGATCAAACTCAGGACCTTGTGTTTGCCAGGCAGGTATTTACACCACTGAGCTAGCTCGCTGGCTTATTTCTCATTTTACTTCTCATTCTTCTTCCTCATTCTATATGATTTCAGTCGTGTTGTTCACACACATGCTTTTCCAGATGGCCTGGGCTTTATGCTAGCTAATATCTCTTGAAATCACAACCTTCTTTGCCTTATTCACTTCCTGTTGACTGTGACTCAGTACTCAGTACCTGAAACAAGAAATTAAAGAAGGAGAGGTTTACTTTAGGTCAAATTTTCCAGAAATTTCAGTCCATAGTTGGCTGGTACCAGGGCAGAAGTTGCTTTTGTGAAGAGCCTGCTAGGGAGAAAACCCATTCACATCCTGGTGGGCAAGAAACAGAGGGTGAAGGAAGAAACCAAGAAGGGAGATACATACCCCCTACCCCCATCCCCCCGTAGACCTCCCTCTCCTCACCAGAGTGTACCTCTTGACATCATGCTAAGCTACTGTGTCCCCATAATTCAATCATCTTTCAAAGGCTCTGCCTTTGAGTGTAGAGCTTTGAGTGTTGATCATTTTGTCAGAGATATATCTTCTTGTATCAGCAGAAAAAGCTGTGTTATTTTGAACAGCTAAATAGTATTCTGTTTTATGTGTCACTTTCTCAACAAGTTTTCTATGAGTGCACATTGAAGCCATTTGCAGTTCTGTGCATTATTATCAGTAATTCCATAATGAGTACTCCACTGTGATTTGAAAATGTCTTGACAAATGTCTGTGATCACGTTGGATGGTAATTATTCATGCGCCTGTCTTTGTCAGCAGACAGTTATTAGTACCTGGAGGGAGGAAATCATTATTTCTTTTGGAATCTTCACTACCCTGCAGAGTTTCAGCAGGAGTTCAATCTACACTGTTGAAAGAAAGGAGGAATAAATGAATATATGTTGATATAAGGGGTACACATGTGTATCATCACACATCTTCAGTTTTTGCTCAAATTTTCACTGGCCCATAGCTTGGTATCTCTTAGACATTATTGAATTTCCTGCTTGTTTCTCATTTCTCTTTATAGATGTCAATACCACTCACATATATTCAATATTATTTTACTAGTTGGAATATGGTCAGAGCTTCACTCTCTCATATTTTGTGGTGGTCTCTAGAATACGTTTTTATTGAGCTACAAAGAAATAGTGTACATGGGGGTACCTGACAGTATTTTCTCAGTCCTAGATGGAGAGATATGTTACTGAGAGTGAAATTGTCCATTACAAAAAGAAAAGCCACGTGGTACTAGTGTTGCACACTACATTCAGCTGCTGTCTATTACAACTTCTCTGGAGTGCTATTTGCTGCTGCAACTGAATGTTCCCATAAGTTTAATTCACCAATATGACCACAAAATTGTCTCAAGGCACAGAGGGGAAGAAGAAAACCAACTAGAAAGGGCTGAAATGCTGCTTATGTCTTCATTAGACCCCACCATTTTTCCCACCAGTTTCTTCACGATGCTAAAATTTCTCGCTGGCCTTGGAGTATGGTACAATAAAGCATAATACCAAGCTGACTCTCCCAAGGAAGGAAACACATTGCTGATGTCTCTGTAACAGCTTGCATTCAGCCTATTGACTAATGCACCAAATTGTCGTGGCTATGTAAGGCAATAGAAGCCAAGTGGCTCAGACAATAACAGTGTGCACTGGGTGTCAAAAATTGACAAAAGCATGAGCTATTTTTTATTTCTTCTTACTGGGCCAGAAGCACTTACAATTGTTGTCCAATATGTACCAAATGTACATAGTTCAAAAAGCACAAAGAGAGTGATATGGAATTATAGAACGGAAAATGGGCCACTGATTAGATACAAATTCATCAAGCCTCTTTATTCCTCAACAAGCTTTTATTGGATGCTGAAACAGCTTGCTTTGGAAGGAGTGCAGTGACTGTGAGCAAATGATACAGTGGGAAATTTGATCTCTAGGGATTTCACTTCTGCTCAGTTAGGTAACTGTGTATCTGCCTCACCCCAATAGGTGTACTCACAAGATCTCATTTAGAAAATCATTGATCTTGCATGAAGAATGTCTAACCTTTTATGGGGTGAATTTTTACATTCCCCTAAAATTCTTTATTGAAGTTTAAACTCTAACTGGATGGTGTGAGGAGGTAGAGTTTTACAAAAGTAACTAGTTCATCAAGATAGAGTACTTATGAGTGATACTAATGTCTATATAAGAGACCCTGAAGCTAGTTGGTACCATATGAGGACACAGGCCACTAGGAATCAGAAAAAAGGCTGTCACCACACACCAAAGCTGTCAGCACCTTGAAAATGGACTTGTGTCTCTGGTACTATAAACAATAACTTTCTGTTATTTTTAAGCCATCTAGTCTGTGATAATCTATCACATCATCTTGGACACAATGCTTAATATCTTCAGAGACTTACATAATTCATCTATGGTAGAAAATAGTAGGGCTGGAGTTTGAACCTTGAAAATGTTACCATGGAAGTTATTCTTGAATCATTGTGCCAAACTGTCTCTGATTAGAACAATGTATTATCTATAATAATGTCAGAATTGTTTCTCTACAGTACAATCATTGCTTTATCTTTTCTTGATGAAAACCTCCATCAACTCACCTTTTCTTAAAGCAGTGGCCCTCAGATGTTCTTTTCTGGAACACAAGGGCAAATATCATCCCCATTCACCTCATTGTTTTATGCTTTCCACACAAATCCAAAAAGTGCATCCAGTTCCCTCTCATGTGACATAATGTTCTTACAGAGATGATTTGAAACCTGACCTTTACCCCATATGTTAGAGTTTTATAACATGTAGCAGCAACATGACTATAGTGGCATAGTGATATATCAACTTATCATATTTAAGCATCCAGTAAATATGTGTGTAATTGCTTAAGACACTTGCCAAGAATCCTGTCTCTTTCTGCCTTTGTGGTCACCAAGTTAAGCACACTTAGTAAGATTTCTTTTTTTCTTTTTCTTTTTTTTTTTTTTTTTTTTTTTTGAGACAAGGTCTCACTATGCAATTCAGGCTTAAGCTCACTTTGTAGCTCAGGCTGGTCTCGAACTCACAACAATCCTCCTGCCTCAGCCTCCCGAGTGCTGGGATTACAGGCATGCGCCACCACGCCTGGCTCTTAGTAAGATTTCTATTCCTAAAGTGACTCCTTTATCAGAAGATATCGCATCTATGAGCAAGACAAGAAAAAGAAATAAAGGAAAAGGACAAACATTAAAGCCAAGTAGGTATTTGTAAGTTGAAGCCATCCCTTCTAATAAACTTTACAGAGAGATTCATCTTGTTTACCATTTACTCTCCTTGGCCCCAGCTGTTTTACATGGCCATATCTATTTGCACGAGGTTCAGTGAAGCTGAGTATTTTAATCTAACAAATCCCTTATCCAATTGAAAGATCTGATAGTTTGAAGGGGAGAAAGAGTGATGGACAGACAGACAGAGGTTTGTGCTCTGTATAATAGAGACCAATATTTGCATTTGCATTGGTCATTGATGATTCTAAAATTGATTTCAATACTGATCACAGGATACTAGTGAGATGCTGACTCCACTGTTGAGGGCTTCTGAACTGTAGGAATTATCTAATTCCGTTTGACACCTGCCTACTTTTGTAAATTCCTGCTTCACCATCTCTAACTTCTCTTCCGTCTCACATAACTTCTCTTCATTGGGTACACTGATTCTCTTTATGCTGTACTTTTTGCATATGGCTTTCTGTCTTCTTCAATGATCCATCGCACCTTCTCTGTCTGGTAAGATGATACGTACTGTGCAAGGCCCAGAATACCATCGTGGCTGTGGAAATGTCCTTATCTTTCTCTGTCAGGTCTAGTTTGGGTGCAGTGTGTACACCTCCCTTAGCTCCCTGTCCTTATTTGCTTGTGTCTGTGTCTTTTCTGACAAATGCTATGCCCTCTTAGAGAACAAGGACTATAATTTATTCAACTTTTTCTGCCCAGTGCCCCCTGAAATTCCTGGAATTATGTTCAAGACACCAGCTTAAGCAAAAACACAACTGAATATTATCTCTGGTGTACAGATGACCCACAAGGAGCTGAAGCATGCTACCCTCACCATAGTCAGAACAGTGCGTCTGCCTATGACCCTTAAGTCTAGACATCAGTGCATTAATGGCCGGCAGCAGAAATGTGGAAGAGACAGAATTTTTCTTTTGATCTTGCTGATAATCAATATAATTCAGAAATTTAATGTTTATTAGCTTATTCTCACTTTTTTTTCCCTCTCATCTAGAATTACCATTTTTCTTCGTACACAGTTTGGTACACAGTTTGTATCCTCATAAATTCATTTTTTTCCAGAGGTACAAAAAAGACAAATTTAACTGAGACATTTGAGTTATTTGGAAAAATGATTACTTAACTGACTTTTCTGTTTTTTTTTAATGGCTGCAATATTTTTTCCTTGACACAGATTTGCTCATTAGAGCAAGTTTTGGAGCAATGAAAAACCAAATGAGGATACAGAAGAGAAAGAGTCAGCTGCAAACAAAAAATTGGACAGAGAGGTTACAGTAGACATGATGCATTCTTGTTACAATGCTGCCCTTCTCTCTGCTTCTTTCTGAGTGTATAAGAGACAGACATAATTACTCAGATAAAATACTCTTTCTACCTGAGCCCAGACATGTTCTCACGGCACATCTGCATGTGTGACGCTCCAGGTGTGTCAGGCCAACCGAGGCAGGAAGATGAGTGCCTCTTTCGGTTATCAGTGCATCCTCCCTACACTCTATTCAGGTGAATACTTTCCTGTGATGGCTCCCTTCACCAAGGGAAGGAAACATTGCATTTCTGGGTAGAGTCTTCAGGTATTTTATTTCACTCATCTGTCAAGTGTCTGGGGAGCAGTGGATTCTGTGCCTTATCATCATAAAGCCTCTACCACATCACCTCTGTACTTGCCTAGAGAATGAGAGGGACCATCTTTACCACAGACTATAATTGAAGATGAGAGAGCTGAGATGTACTTAATGGCAAAGAAAAAAGAATGAACTCTTTATACCTATAGCCATTTGTTTTCATAGCAATCACTAGAGACTATTGTTATTGTCCCCATTTTACAGAAGGAGAAATAGCCTCAAGGAGCCTAAAATGTCCCATCTGGTAACTGAGGAAGGTAATATTCAATCTCAGATCTGTGACATCCAACATCGTGCTGATGGATTCTGGAATTGTTTTAAAATCTGCTTCTTACCTTTCTTTTCATGACACTTATTGCTTAAACCTTTGATAGAAGCCTTGAGCTTTAATTTAATACTTTCTTGAGTCTTGTAGATTATGAAGGCAAATGGAAAATGGATAAATGCAGATCAGATATGTATTAGAAATGATACATCTATCCATAACCTCACACCCATCAGGTACAATTCTGGATGGAAATGTCTTCTTTGTGTCCTTTTCCACAGGACACCGTCCATATCAGGTGATCACTGCGCGAGCTCACCCTGGAGAGAGCAATGCCAGTTGGGTGATGAAGGGCACCTTGGAGTTCCTCACCGGCAATGACCCTGTGGCAAGGCTCTTGAGGGAAAACTTCATTTTCAAGATCATCCCTATGCTAAATCCAGATGGAGTCATCAATGGCAAGTATGTCATATAGTGAGCTAGAGAAGACCAGCATTTACGCTACTATAGTAATGCACTGTTCTTTCACTCAGAATGTGTGGTAGCTCAGTACAACAAGGTCCAGAGTTCATCCCTGGTACTGGAACAAAAAAACCTAAATATTTTTGGGCTGGGGAGATAGCTCAGTGTAATAAGTACTTGCCTGGCAAGCACAAGGTCCTAAATTCAGTCCCTGGAACCACAAAAAAAAAAAAAAAAAGTATAGTTGGAGAGGTTTTGGTACCTGCAGGACTATTTTTGTTCTTTGATATTTGGTACAAATAGTTTTGTATATTTAATAGAAATGGAAATGTATTCTCCATACATGTTTATGTCAGTTTAATGGTTTGTTTAAAGAGAAAGATACATTTGTCCTCGCAATCAGTGCCAGAAGAAATGATCAACACTCTTTTCTAGAAGTGGAGAACTGGTGTCCTGGGTAATTATATGACTGCCCAAATCACATGGTGAGTTAGTGGCAAACTGAGGACCCAAACTGTCATTTTTTTCTCACAGTATTTTCATATGTACCTTTTATTGTGTATTGCAGAGAAATCTTTATTTTCAATTGTATTTTACTGCATTCTAGAGATGCCTGAAATGAGGGTGCTACACTAGCTAAACAGAACATTGGTTGAAGAAAAGGTTGGAGCCTTTATTCTCCTTATTCAGCCTCTGCTTGCCTTTGGAATGTGTGATGGGCGAGATGATTACTGTGTACCACGATGTCTGTTGGAAAGGCTTCACATTCTCAGAGCTTGGGACATAAGGCTCAAAGGAGGGCCGCAAGGTCAGATGGCAGCACGTGGGGGTGGCTAGGTTAGCGCTCACCAGTACTGTGTCAGCCCTGCAGCCAGAGTGAAGCGTCTTTCTGTGGTAATAGGTGGTTCTTTACACTGGGAAAGTGGATGTTGTAGCTAATAGAAAAACAATATAGGAGGCACAGAATATATTAAGTGAAAAACTAATTTCAAAAGTGACAAATTACAAACTCCACAATTTGAAACATGAATAGTAAATAAGCATAAACACAAGTTTAGAAGGGTGGGAAAAGAGAGCACCATTAAAATGATGAAATGGAAGAGATGAAAGGAGAATTATTAAAAAATACTGGAAAGAAACTCAAAACTTCAAAGAGATAAAAGGACATAAGTGAGAATGTTTTAAGCAAGATGAAATAGTTGATTTCTTGAATTGGAAAAATTAAAGTGTTTAACAACTCTGAATAGATGAGTTTTGAAGGATAAGCACAAAGTAAAATTAGATCAGTTAAATAAGGTTAAAACATAAAGATGATAAAATGTAAAAAGAGGAATAGCATAATTTCTAAATAATGTAATTCAAAAAAATCATGCCAAATAAAAAGCTACAGACTATAAAAATAAAATTATATGATGCAAAAAAACAAGAGCAAAAGATAGGCAAGACACTCATCTTTTTTTTTTTTTTTTAATTTCAGAACCAGGGATTGAACTCAGATCCTTGTGCTTGCCAGGGGAGCACTTATTCCACTGAGCCATCTCCCCAGCCCTACACTCATCTTTTTTTAAAAATATTTTTTATTTATTTGTTATAGGATCTTGTTAGGCAGTTCAGATTCCCAGTGATCTTCCTGTCTCAGCCTCTCCCATCCTGGGATCCACCACCATGCTCAGTTTCACACCTGAGTTTCTGGGGCTGGCACAGCATGTGGTACTTGGAATTGATCCCTGGTCCTTGAACTGGCCAAGCCAGTACTTAAACCACTGAGGTATCTCCCTAGCCCACTCCTCTTATCTTAACATGTCAGGTTCTTCAGGCTCTTCCACCTTAACAATTCTCAGACATTTTAATTTAGCTCATTCATATTATTATTTTTTTTTATAGAATTTGAAGGCGTAGTCATGGGGAAGAGGGCAGGGTCCCTTGCGATGGGGGGAAAAGCCAGACCTGGGTCACTAAGGAGCATCAAGCAGGCCTCTGTAATTAGTCAGGCTTCTGTGATCTCAGGCTGCAGTGTCCTCTCTGATGACACAGAACTTTTCTGATTCCTCCTGTGTGCTCCTTTAACTCGGAGGAACTGATCTAGGACATGAGCGAGTGGCCTCTCCTTTCCTGAGCAGCCAAAGATTTTACTAGTGAGCTTTCTTCATCAAAATGGATGGAAAACAGCTAAGCAAGGCATCTCAAGGGATATGAGTCTATTTGACATTTTCTCATTCAAGTTGGCTCTTGACTGAAGCCCATCCTTCCACGGAATTGTCGGGAGGATAGCAGGGAGTGGAAAGAGCCCTGCACTTGGAGTTGTAGCTGTGATTGGGAAATCGGACTCTTCCCCTGACCTTCTCAGTTTTCTCCTCTGTTGGAAGAGGAAGACAATGTGCTGCCTGTTGACCTTTCTGGGAAAAGATCTCCTAAGCCCAAGGCAGCATTAAAGCTCAGGGATTAAGTACTAAAGTTTCTTCCATTTTAAATGCTCGCACTTCCAGGTCAGGGGCTGGCTCCAGGTCTTTGGTGTAAAGGTTAATGTGATCTCAGTCACTGAGGATCCTCTTGGCTGGGATGCACGATATTTCCAGCTCACAGCTGGTTGCCTTGTGCTCCCAAATGGCAGGCCAGCTTCTCCTCAGTGACACTGGCGTTCATCATCATTACTATTATTTATTATGACTCAAATTATCCTTTTCATTTATATAGCATCTTTCGTCATGAAGCTCAAGGCACTTTGTAGATCACTCGGGTAGTCAAAACAGTTTTGGCTGAAAGGGGCCTGGAAATCTCAGCCTTATTCCACTGCTAGGAACAGTTGCAGATGATAGAATATTATTCCAAAGAGCCTGGTGAGGGCCATGGATCTCTTACCTTTCACAAGAAACATTTTTAGAGTCTGAACTCCTGAACCTTTCTTAGACGATACTTAGCATGTTTTAATCTAACTTCCACTGAGGTCTTTTTGTGATAGGCTTTCCATTCCAGGGATGCCCATTCCAGGTGGATTTGCATGATAATATGCTTTAAGCATTGCCCTTTGAGTCTCATCTATTTTAGTCAGTCTTCTCATAGAGCATCGCAAGGGTAAAATAACATTGCTCTCCTAAAGACCTAAACTTTATCCTGTGACATCTTCACTCAGTTTGATGAGCCTTGCTTACATGTTATTCATGGGATGTTGTTCCTGATTCTTGATCTCAGTGATTTTCTCTGGACATAATATTATTAAAAACTCTCTTGAAAGTGACAGAACTACCTTGTATATTGTCTGATCAGTAAGGGGACATTCGTGTGTAAGGATTAGAAATCCTAAAGCTGAACTTGGCACTTCACCAACTATGCTGTATTTTTTTTATCACGAGTAGTCATAGGCGTCGGTGGAGTTTGCAGGAACATGTAAAAGTAGCATGTTTCCTCTTGTGATGGTGACGGAGCCTCTGAGGATAGCTTGGAGATTTTGATAAAAGTGGTCAGGGAGACAAAGCCAGGATTTCCTAGCAAAAAATATAGTGGATCTGGCCAAACCCTGGATCTCTTAGCAACATAGAACTGAACAGGAAAACAAAGTACAAAGATGGATGGTTGTGCTAAATTCCAAAAGAAACAGTGTGCATCTTACTGACCTGTAGTTTGTATAGAGCTGGGCTGATTTCTTAGTGAGTTAGAACCAAGGCAGTGTCTCATTGACTGGTAGAATTTTTCACAAGGTGAGGTGAGAAACAATGAGGAGTTAACAAATCAGTTAGAAAACACATGATCCTGGTGGATGGACCAGGGTGTGTGTGTGTGTGTGTGTGTGTGTGTGTGTGTGTATGTGGAGGGGAAGGCAGGCTATGTCTGAGCAGCTCCAAGTGTAGAACCATCCAGCAGAAAAGTATAAAAATGAGGTATAAAAAGTAAAGCCATATTAATATGCTGAGCTGTAAAAGGCTCATGTGAACAACTTCACATTGCCAGTCCTATGGGTAATCCACTACTGTCATGGACTACTGGACTATATTGGAATATTTTGCCAAATTCATGCACCTATAATATTTAAAAGGCAATGGAATACCCATCTCTGAAAAAACTAAACAAAAAGGGGGATATAAATGAAGGACCATTTGGGATAGATATACAGCTACTTTCTCTTAGTTCAATGAGAAGAAAGATTTATATTAAGTGTTTGGTCAGAATATCATGTCTGCATCTTATACTATGAATAATCACTATGAAGACAACAGTATGCAATTTATTAATTATTGAAACTGTCCTACTAATCTGTTTTGAAACTGTCTCATTGCTATTTATTTCTCAATAAATTAATTTTTAAAAAGTATAAAAGAGAAGGAGAGGAGCAAGTCAAACAGAATTCCCCATTTTAAATCCTTTGATTATTGAGTGGTAGTGATAATGGTTTTTATAAAGTCAACGTGCAGGCTAGCATTTTATTCACCAGAGGATAAGAACATATAGGTTCTTAGGATACATGCAACTTTGTAACCTTTGTTATTGTCTTCTGAGGTCAGCATGAACATGTAGAAACAACAGCAAAAGAGTGGAGGCTGTATTATAAGTAAACATGTCAAGGTATTAAGAAGTAATAGCTGGATGCGTTAGAGAGAACAAATCAAGCCATTAAAAAGCAGATAAGAAAATCAGATAAGAAAAGCTTGACAATCTGGGACCATTTAAAGTTAGTGCCAATAGTCTTTTACTCCACTGTGGGTTGTGAAGTCTTCATATTACCATAAGAAGAAAGCCTACAGGCTTTATCTGAAAAAAATATTCAGCAGCTTTTATGGGCTGGGGAATAACCTAGTTATTTTACATATATTGTCTTACTTAATTGTCATTATAACCTGATTAATGTAGCTTTTGTTCCATGGAATTTATAGATCAGAAAACTTGAGCACACAGAGATTAAATTCTGGGTGGTATTTAAACAGTTGCTATTCCAGATCTGGGATTAGAACTTATCTCTCTTCTATATTTCTTTGCTACAGGGATTTAAGGAAATTTGAACCAAATAGTCTTCAAATATTCTAGTGGAGGGAAGGGTCTTACACTTATTTAGTTCTAGTCATTTAAAGGATAAGGAAATAGAGAGCAAAGTGATAAAATAAGTTATTCAAGACAGCATCACTAGTTCAAGGGAGAAGTGGCATGAGCTGTTGTCTAGATGTGAAAACATACGTGAAGACAGGAGCATGCATACATGAGCAGCAGTACCCAGGGTCAGCACTGGCTTGTGCCTGAGCTGGCAGCTGTACCCAGTCTAATTCCAGAACCCTTGTTCATCAGCCTTTTCCCACCAGAGATAAAGATACAAGTATCATTTGACCCCATCAACAGATAAGCTTTAGAATCAGTCTTGTTGACCCACTAATCTACATTTAGAAGTTCAGGATGAACCAGTGCACAGACATCTCCAGTTTTATGCTACATTAGACAAGGATACATGAATTAGTTCTTTCTGGGTTCCCCTTGATGAAATTTGAATTTCTAGCTTGGCTGTGTTCTTGGCACTCTACCTGCTCCTGCCAGTTTTTCCCATTAGAGAACATATCCGTCCCCATTTCTGCCTGTTTTGGGCTGCACGTGCCATCCAGCTGACCTTGAATATTTACTGTCATGGAGCTCACTTTCCACTGGCCATTACATAGTCTTTTCACTGAGTTCTTCAGAGCCACACAGGAGTGAGGTCATCCCACTCGGCTCACTTTATCTCTGAGTTGGGTCAGGTCTCTGCCTTTCTCTACTTTTTAATATATTCAGTTAAGATTTCAGTAGGCTGTCTCAGATTTTGGGGTTTCACAAATAGTGGCATTTAATGTTTTTTTTTTTTGGCTTTTTTTAAAAATTTTATTTTATTGAACTACAAATGTCAATCAGACAGTTTCAAGACACCTTAACAATACAGATTCGATAAATTAATACATTGCAAACTGTTTTCATAATGTTTTGGTATTGTACAAGGTGCACACATGATATTATATTTACAGATGATATCTCTTATCAGTGAATTAAGAGTGCAGCTGCTTACTTATCTTATTTTTATACCTGAATTATATCAAAAATTCAGTAATTATTTTCCTAGTGGATGACTGTAGTACTAGAAGCTGACATAATATCCTGTCCAACCACCATTAGTGCAGATCTTGCCTCTCATAGAATTATGTAGAAATAGTGGCATTTAAGAAGGAAGAGGACTAATTAATTTGTGTGTGTGTGTGTGTGTGTGTGTATGTGTGTGTGATTAATTCAAACAGGTAAGAACTGAAAGATAGCCTCGACAGCCACAACAGACAGGTGAGCAATTTAACCCAGCTTTTGCCTAGACTTCCTTCTTGCTCAGAAAGGACAGCACAAGTAATGTAGGAAATGCATACAGAGCCATGGCATTGAACCTCCTTGGAGTTTGCACTATGATATGTGATGCTGGTGGCCATAATGACCCCTGTGGAGAGGGAGGGTTTCTAGTCATCCAGTAGGTTGGTTATTCCTCTTGTCAATCATCTTCAACAGGGAAGATCAGGTAAATGGAAAAGATGCTTGAAAATGGGCTCTTCAGTAAAGAGAGGATTCTCCTAAGTTAGTAAGACTGGTGTAAGAAGAGGTTCTTCATGAGCTACAGGGGGCAGATGGCTGGTGCTGGGGGAGTGACCAGGAGAGACAGTCCATTAACTGGGCCCTTGAGAAGGAGCACAAATGTATAGATCATCAGGCTTAAATTTTCTTAGAGAAGTTCTCTTCTATTATATCATTTGCTGTTAATTGTTAATAACCTTTCAGCCTGTTTCATCTGTGCTAGTAAGATTTAAAGAAGGTAGCAATGCCAGCGAAGGGGAGAACTCATACTAAGTGAAATTCCTAAGGGAACAGTGAGTGTGATGTCTAATATGTGTTGAGTTGAGCTCAGTAAAAATGGAGGCATTAAAATGATTAAAAATCTTTATCAGTTTCTAATGATAGAAATGATGTATCCAGGATGCCGGGTGTTTCAAAAGATGAGCTCTAAACACAGGAATTGACTCCCACAGATGGGGAAAGTCTGATAGTTGAGAAAATACATGCTCAGGGAATGCAGAACTGAGGAAGCAGCTTCCTGCCTCCTTAGAGGTGGTGCTCCTAGAGCTCAGGGTCAGGGAGACCTCTTCAAGGTGGGTGTTTGGAACTCTGAGGAGGAAACTGTCCTGTCTGGGGCTTTGGTGGATGAGGACATGCTGCATGGCACACGAAGGAATCTATGGTGCTCTATATTCAGATGGCAAGAGAATCTGCCAGTTTCTCCTGCAAGCTGCTCCAGCCATTAACTAGAAATCAAAACAATTGAGAGAATTGCTCTTTCTCCCTTATCCCGCCTTTCTATTTTTTCCTAATGCCTCTTCTTGGCAGAACTTACTGGAAGGCCAACTGGAAAGGGACTCTGAGTATGGTGATTTACTGACTTTGACAACAGGTGAAAATAAGCACAAGGTGTCTCTTTACTGAATGTCTAATATGTACTATTATGGTGATTTGTTTCTTTAAAAAATGGTTTTATTTCTTCCAATAGAAAAATGCTGTATCTGTAAGTTAGAAGATTCAGCATATATACTTTTAGAAAAAGCTTAAAGAAGAAATCCGAAAGCATTCAAATGTAGGACTACTGTGTTACAAAATTTCACATTACAATCTATTGTCATTACATAACACTTCAAGAACTTGGCTAACCTAGACAACTTCTTCTTTTTTTTTTTTTTTTGTCTTTTTGAGACAGGGTCTTACTCTGCAGTTCAGGCTGGCCTTAAGCTCACTTTGTAGCTTAGGCTGGTCTCGAACTCACAATGATCCTCCTGCCTCAGCCTTCCGAGTGCTGGGATTACAGGCATGTGCCAACATGCCCGGAGAATAGACATCTTCTTGAGTTGTAGAACAAAACATTGTTAGCAATTTAGAAATAACTTCGTAATCATTCATCTTTAAATTGACAACTTTAGGTCCATCAATTATTTTTGGATGTAACTATATATCCATATATATCGGAAATTTTTGAAAGATAATATATTTTTGGAATAATTTTTAACAGACCAAACATCTCCCTCTAGCAAAGAATGCAAATAGAATCATGTATCTTTATTATTGAAATCTTATAGTACTGTTGGGCCAGAGCTAATTTAAACAATTCTTCATTATGAAAAATAAACAGATGAACATTCTTATTATATTCTTAGTGAACTTCTCTGGTCCTTCCCTTAAGATAAATTTCCAAGTGCAGTCAGTTCAATCAAACATATTGTGTACATCTAGATATAGCATTTATTGTTTTTGATGTCTCTGCATTTTTTGGTCAAGGAAATATTTTTGTTATGTGATAATAATAAGGCTATCCCTCTTGGGGAATCGGTACACACACATGTCACATCTGAATTGTTTTCACTTTCCGTACCCTCCTCTTCCATATTCTTTCACCTCAACATCTCCTTCCCATCTTCACAAAACCTATCTCCTGTTTCCTGTCATCTATGCTGTTGTTTGCTGTTTAAGTTATTTATAGTTTGGATTCTTCTTATAGGAGAAACTATGTGATAATATAAGTAACCTCTGTGTCTAATTTGTGTCATGTAGCATTATAGTCTCAAGGTATATCTGTCTTCCTACAAATGCCTCAAATTTTTCCTTCCTTATAGCTTAATAATACTCTATTGTATATCTATACTGCATTTTATTTATCTTCTCAGCTGCAGGCGGGCCCCAAGGCTGCTGCTAAGATTTAGGTGATGTGAGTTGTGCAGTTACAGACATGAGTACGCATGTATCTAAAAATGCTGGGGAGGTTTTGGGGATGAAGGAACCCTTCTACATCACTGGTGTGAATGTAAACTAATATGACCTCCATGGAAATTTTTCTACAGAGATTTCTTCTAAATCTGAAAGTATAAATTCCATTTGATCCACCTCTCTTGTGGTCATAGTCCCCCAGTGAATTAAAGACATCATATATTGTGTGTGGTGCCTGTTATTAGCAGACCTTCCTCTTTGGAAACTTTGCATATTTATACTCCTTGCACGATGGCTGACAGTGCTATCTCCCTATGCCCTGTTGGCCCTGGACATCAGCATCCTTTCTACGTTTTATGAATCTGATTGAATAATCACGATTTCACTTTTTATACTTATAACTTCTGATAGCTACACCTATGTGCAAAGGTAGATATTTTACTTCTGTTTTGCAGTAAGAAACAAGACAAAACTGAAATGAAAGGAAATTGAGTGACACATTGAAGGCCTGTCACATAGTCATGTGACAAGTTTTAGAGCCAGGAATTAGACTCACTATGCCTCTTCTAGGGAACATCTTTGGAAAGTTTTAGCATAGGACATGGCATTGGGACATGCCTGAAATTGGTTTCCTAAATCTAACTCTGAGTATACCTGATCTATTTTGAAATCTCTTAAAATATGGTTCTCAATCAAGGTCATTGCAGGCCACAGGAAGACCTTTAAAGGACTTTATAAGAACTTCTGTTAGAAATGAACATACAGTATATTCATCCATTCATTCATTTGATCCATTGACTCATTCATTCATGATTAAAAATACATTATTTTTATGTATTTAGCACAGAGTCTACAGGGTCTCATTATACAGATTGGATTTGTAATGATCCTCCTGTTTTTAGTTCCCCAAAATCTAGGATTACAGGCTTCGCCACCACATGCAGTCTGAATTGCTGCTTCAGTGTGCCCTGGGGGCGGGGTCAGCATGGCACCCTGGGAGACCCCTCCCCCCTGTGTTTGCCTAAGCAGATGCTTTAATCCCCTGAGCTATCTGGCTGGCCCAGTTAAAAGATTAGCATGAAAAATTGATAGATATACCTTCAGTAATGTTTTACCGTATGATCTACTTGAAGAGAAAATACGTGTCCTAGCCACTAGAGGTGCAGTCTTCATTGAATCTGTGTGTGTCATGATTACTTAACGCGCTCTCTTCCTCTCCCTTTCAGTTATCATTCATATTATTGAAAGAACTACTGCAGATGCATCAGAGAGCCTGCGTTTGTGCCTGGTTGGTCACCAACACGCTCAATAAGCTTGAGTTCTATAGATCCTTTCATGCAAATAAGGCTCACGGGATGTGTGATTCCATCAATTTGCTGGCCCATGTTGCCTTCTGTGTGCCTACTTCCCTGTATGCTGTACCTGTGGGTGTGAGTTCTGCGGTGTTCCCCATAATAAATACCCAACAAGGGCTGTCTTCAGGAGCGAGAATAGGGACAGGAAGAAGTAGACCAGACAGACTTTCAGATGGTCAGTGTCATAGAAAGTAACTTTTTGTGGCTGTCCCTTCTATCTGTAGGCCTCTATCTTCCCATCTATTTCTCTTCTTTTTTTTCTGTAACTCAGCAAGACATCGTGTCTCCTTTTCTGAAGGCTTAATTACCAGCTGAAGAGCTGGCAGGAGAATGTTTTATAAGCTCTCCGGCCTCTAGAGGGATGAGGGATTGAACAATGTTTTATGTAGATATGATGCTGGTGATGTTGGAAATGACATAAGAATTGTCGTCCCTTCTCTAGGGTCGACTCCAAATGTCTTCTTGCAGAGGAGCCCAGGACAATTCAAAGCTCTCACTGAGGCCTCCTTCTGAGCAACCTCTGCTGCACAAAGATTGCTATCTCTGAGCTCTGAGAGCTGATCCTGTCCCAGCTAACTAACTGCTCCTTCTCTGCTAGACTACAGACCTTCCTAGAGCAGGAAGTACTGAAATGTACAGTCATGCACTTTTTATTTAGATTGTTTTTGTTGCTTTGTACTGTTTGAAACTGAGAAGAATTAACAGTAGATGGATTTTTTTTTTTTTTTTTTGCGGTATTTGTTTTTAAGAAAAAAGGTATTTTGGACATGGAGCAAAAAGTTGAATGTTTGCATGAAAATGTCATTCTGAATTCTGATGCTACTCTGTTTGTGTATCTCTGTTAATGGACTCTGGAGGGATGTGGGCAAAGATTATAAAATCTCTTTCATTTTACTTCACTTTCTTTGTATTTAAAAAATGGAAAAGATTGTTATTTGGATCCAGTTGAAGGAACTATAATTTTCTCTGTGTAATTCTTGCCTTCAGTGGAAAATAAATGGGGATGAAAATAGTGGTGGGCTTTGAATTCCAAGATGTTTTCCTAGGCAAAAAAGTGACCATGCATAGGGACCTTTCACTCGCATATTTTTTTGTTTACAACTTTATAAAATGAAAGACAGAGATGCATTTAAATTAAAGGAAAAAGATGCAGATGGAACTGTTGTCTGGTTTTCATTCTTTCCATGCGATATGTGTCAGTCATTCTCAAGTGATGGTGCCGAGGGAATGTTCAGGATACGTGTGCTATCCTTCTAAAAGGTGGAAGGAGAAAGAGAGAACATGGTGTTTGATACACTGTCCAGATCTCTGTAGGGCAAGGACTGGAAAGTGTGGGTGAGATGGTTGAGGGTCCTCTGGCTCTGGGAGGAAACATGATTTGCTCAATCTTGATGATGAATTTGTTCATGGAAATCCAAATGGAATTTTTTTTTGCTCTGTGAACTCTCAAGGCCCTGCTGCTAAGCCATTAACATAGTGCTACATGATGCGTGGAGCAGGGGCTGGGTTCTGGGGGCGCATTCCCCATGCCTCCCTCCTGCACCCCGTTCCCACAACCGCCTCCCCACAGAGATGAATCTGGAGCCTGAAGACTCCATTTGCCTTCCTCAGATATTGCAGTTTCTAATAAATATTACTATTTATTATTCCCAAATTTAGGGTTATTAATTATATCAGCATAAACCTAATTTATGCCATCATAAACAGCAATAATAAATGCTGCCAAGTGCTAATGCCCAGCTCTTGCCAACTGTGCCTGTGGTTGATGGGTTCCCCCCTCGCTTCCCAGAAGCATTAAATTAAAAATGATTCAGTGTTGCAGAATCATTGATCAAGTTGGGGCCGAGCTTTTGGAGCAACGCGCTGGTTTTGTTAAATGCTTTGCTCCTTTCTTGGCTGGGCAACTTCTGGTGTCTGACTGCATCCCAATTCTCCTCCTCCTCTTTCCTCTCCCCCTCCAACCTTGCTAGAAAAGGAGCAAATGGGGGCAGAGATGCTGGGATGGAGGAAAGAACATGCAAATTTATTCATCTTGCAGTTTTTTCTTATACATCTCTCTTCATAGTATTCCCATTCCCAACACTTCTTTTAACACACACTTAGAAGTCTTTATAAAGCAAACTCTTGGGTACAATATAGATTTATTATTTCTCAGTTCTCATCAAATCTACCATGTACTTAGTGATGTATGTTGCATGGATCTCTAAAATACATAAAGCTCTGTAACTGGAAAATGGAAAGCACAGCCCTGACCACCCCCACTAGAACTGAGGATGTCATTTTCATTGTCATTTAATCTCAGGGGTGCTCCACTCTTCTGAAGGAGAGAAAGCCTATCCCTTTGTTATCAGAGCTGTAATAAGATCTCATTGCCTTTCTCAAGGGGAACAATTTGTACTTTTCTTTCATTTTCCTGGCTTTTGCTTTCTGTTCATCAGGGATGGTTATGATGTTGGTGTAGTACAAAAGAATCTGGCCAGGTGATTAGAAGATCCTGGCTGATGTTAAAATTGGCTCCTTTCAAGCTGTGTGGCTTTGGGCAGGTTACTTAACCTCTCTATTGCTGTTTCTTTATCTTAGTGAAGAGGCCATAAATTCTAACCACTGCACTACACTTGATTAGTATCATTATCAAATAACATAGCACTTTGAAATGACTAGCCACTGTACAATGTTCGAATTCCTTTTATTGTGTTCTGATTCCTAACTTTCAGCCAGGCTGTCAACAATCTTCTCATGGCCAGGTCAAGCCAGTTTAATACTTTTTTTTTCTTTCTTTTTTAAAGTTTTATGTATTTATTTTTAATTTTATTTATTTATTTGAGTATGTAGTAAAGGGTCTACAGGGTCTCATTATGTAGATTGGACTAGTAGTGATCTTCCTGTTTTCAGCCTCCTAAATCCTGAGATTACAGATGCATGCCACCACACCCAGTCTCAGTCACCATCTCAGCATTCCCCTGGAGTGGGGCTGTCATGGCTTGTGGTATTAGAGATCAAATCCCGGCCCCTGCCTTCTGCCTAAGCAGGAGCTTTAGTCGACTGAGCTATCTGACTGGCCCTGATTTTTTAATTCTTTACATTTCTTAGTTGCCCATAGAGATCCAGGATAGTATATTGCAATGGGAAAGAGGAGCGTGGGGTCAAAGATGAGAAAGGAAGTGAAAAAGGGATTGGGATGTGTTGGACACATGTTACCAAGTCTGCACAGAGAATGTAAGTGTTATGTGGTGAAAACATGCACAGAAAAGAGACGAATGGAAAGGCAAGGGAGGGAGGACAGGGTGAGGAAAGGTGCCCCAAGAAATGCAAACATTCTGTGCTGCAAGTACATCCTAATAACAAAACAAACAAATAAGGAACAACAACAACAAAACCCAAGCAAGCAAACACACGCCATAGTGGCGTAGAACTGAATAAACTGTACCGAAAACATAGCAGTAGGAAAAGCTTAGTTCTGGGAAGTTCCGCTAATACTTTTCTTCCTCTTCATGCTTATTCTTTAAATGGATTTGTGGTGGTTGGCCGCTAAAATGTACTAAAACCCAGGATCCTTGCCTTTAGAAGCTAGCATATAATCAGCTCCCTCTAACAAAAGAATCTCCAAGAGCTTCCAGGGGATTGGAAATGAGTTGTAGCTGTGGGCAATGGAAACCAGTCTTCTCTGCCTGGAGGAGACTGGCTTGCAGGTGCACCCAAGTTTCAGCTAAGGCTAGAAAAGTGTGCCCCCTCAGGAATGAAAAGGAACTGCACCCCCTGAACCTGATGGAACTGTCTCAGAGCTTACACTTTCTCATTCTGGGTCTTTCTGCCTACTAGCCAGAGTTTATATGCAGAAAAGCCAGTAGGAGCATATAAACGTTGGTATTGCAGATCCATCCTCCTTGCCCTCACGTCTAAGTTGCCTTTTGCTTGGTTATTTATTTCTCAGAGCCATCTAGCCCTTTTGAATTATTAGGCTTATTTCTTCATTGCCCTGCTTCCTTCTTGCAAATATGCTCTCATACATCCACACTCCACAGGAAACACTTTCTTCTCTATTTACAGCTTCTCTCTGCTCCCCACCCTCGTTCCTGGCCCAGTAATGGCCAAGAAGATAAATAACAAGCATAACTCCTTTTGCCCATTATTTTTTGTTATTGTGCACAGTAACATATATAATAACAAGGAAACAAATCTTATTACTAAAGTAATTATAATAAATAAAAAATAACGGAGAGTTGGATTTAAGGAAGGGAGCATGTCATGGGAGTGATTGCAGCAGGGTTTTAAAATTTTAATTTACTAGCACCAGTCTCTGCTTCTCTGTTGATGCTCCGCTTAGGAGATTGTCTAATTAGAGAGTCGTTGTTACTGAGCTTTGAAGATGTTCACCCCTAGCTGACTTAAGCCATGGATATTTAAAGGGGGGAAATTGGCCCAGAGATCCCTGGAGAAATCTCCTTATCAGCAGCTCTATGTGGGGAACAGCAGCATTTAGCATGTTAAATTGGATCATCCTCAAAGCCTGGGAACCGAAAAGAATTACTTGGCACAGTTCCCTCTGTCTGCAGATAAACTTTCATTTAACTGGTCCACACAGATGTGCATTCACCCCTTCATCTGTGGTTCTCCAAGTGCAGCTCCCTTAGTAAAATATGCCAGTACTGATCAATGTGAGAGTTAAAATATTTTTCCATCTAGCCAGTTTCATTTTAGCCAAAAACAATTTATGTCCATTTGTTCTTGTATGGCCTGCCCTGGAAATATGCAACAGTAGTCTTTCTTTGTAAGTGACTGTTGCCCTGTGCACAGTAGTCATGCACAGTAGTCATGCAAGTCCTTTTGGTGCTAGGCTTGCTTATTTTCTTCTTGGTCCTAAATCGTAAGTGGCCTCTGTTTGGACCTATATGTGATATTTTACTTGCAGTATAATTGTGATTGTTTAACCCTCTCCAAGTTGCTTTTGCGTGTGAACAGCAGACAAGCTATGGCCTCTTAGTACTGTTTTTCAGTATCAATATAACATCAGGCACACTCATTAACTTACTATGTGGCTTTGTGCTCTGTTTAGTTAATTTAGGTAAGTGCTTTCAATCTACACATTTGAAGTTTAGGAAAAATACAGTGTAGACACTGATACTCTAAAACATCTTTGCCCCATCTTCCTAATCAACCTCACACAGATATAGCAAATATTAATTGAGTGTTCCCATGCCTGAGAATTCTAAATTTTACATGTATTATCTTTAGTCCTCATAGCAACTCTCTGTGGTATTATTATTATTCCAACATTGATGAGCAAACTGGTATTTTAAGAACAAATTGAGTATTCAGGTACATACAGAGTACAGATAACAACTGAGTAAAGAAGTTATTGAATGCAGTTTTCTTTTGTGAATGTATATATGATCCTAGTACCTGCTCACATACTGCACCATGTTATATGCAAAACTAGAAGTTTATGAAATTTTAGAATATTTGCATTGAAAGTCATCTTGCATGTCTATAAGTATGACACCATTTTTAGAGTTTTAGTAAAATAATCAACCCCAGGTAACGCAGAGTAAGTTCTTAAATCCCCACAATATTAGAGGTGTATTCAGGAACCAAGTCTAATATCCTCCTGCTGAATGATTATACATACAAGGAAAATGTGTTTGCAACCTTGGCAGACATTTGTGTATATTCTTCAGGATTATGTTATGATGTTTGGTCCCATAAAACAAAGATAGTTACTTCATTAGGGCAGAAATACAAAGAACTCTGCATAAAATGGACAGAATGTCAGAAACCTCTGAGCTTGTCCAAGATAGCTTCTTGGAGAGGGTCAATGTGAGATGAATTTTTTTATTTTGCGGAACTGGGGTTGAACTCAGGCCCTTGCACTTGCCAGGGAAGTGCTTATTCCACTGAGCCATCTCCCTGGCTCCAGTGAGATAGATTTTTTAAAAGGTAAAGCAGAAGACACTAGGAAGGAGAAAAGTAATGTCTTCAGGCCAATGTTACCCAACATCAGCATAACATCAAGCACACTTACTGATTTAATATGTTTAGATAGAGACTAACCAACCAGTGCTAATAGGTATTTCACATAAGAGAATGTTATGGTTGGAAAGGGTCAGGAAATTTGAAGTAAATAGCCTTTTTTATTGCATAATATGAGAGTGCTTTCAAAATACTAAAATGCATGAAGGCTTTCCAAAATTCAGTAAAATATTTTAGATCTCTTAAACTTATTTGAACAGGGTAACATTGGTAGGTTTAAGCCTAAGTTATCAGGAACCTTAATGACTTCCCCACTCCACCAACTTGGGAACTGTTGTCCCAGGTTTTTAACTGAATTTCTGACATAGAATGAAGCCTACTCATCAAGAAACACATTGGCCTAGTGCCTAGGCTCATAGGCTGGGGAAGAACCTCAAGAGTTTGCTACTTATCAGCTAGAAATGTACCATGGGTTGGAATGTTTGGGAAACAGACTCTGAGATGATTTGCTGCTAGAGATTAATTGTATTGTGCTCTTGGGCATAATCTTTCTGAGGGAATGAGAGAAGTTGCATAGGGTAGGGTTGATTTATGATGTAGTTATCACTACAGAGGCCTCCGATAATCCATAAGGATCTCTACAGATAAGATGTCCTACTTCAAAGTAAAGCAAGAAGACCCAGCCTGTCACTTGTACCTTCCACCAGTAATCAGTCCTTGAACTTGGGCACCTAGAAAAGAGTGTATTCACAGGAAATGAAGATCTCTTTGGCTGATGGAATTTATTAGCACAGGGTTCCATCATGATTCTTAGTAGCCAACAGAAGCTAAGGTGTGAGTTACATGGTCCTAAAGGAGTGCTCTGATGGCTCCAGAGCAACCTTCTCTTTGCTTTAGTTTCCTCACCTGGAAGATGATAGTGATAAGTTAGCTTCTTCACACAGTCATTACAAATTAAATGAGCTATTGCGTAATGTCTGTTTAGTAGTGCTCTATAATTCATAAAGTAATTAAAATAAAAATATTGAGATGCAGGCTAGATATTGATCATGGAATTCATAGCTAGGACAATGAAAATTAAAAGAACAAAGAAAATATATACTTTCTTCCTAGTGAATCAAAAATAATTTTAGAGTTCATGAGTCTGGTAGGACTCATCTTAGGCATTAGTTAAGAAGCTGCTACTACAATTTCTGTTGTGCTCGTTTCCTAATAATCCAAATGTCTGTGATTCATCAGTGGCCCATTGCTTCAAAAAGATACCTCCTAAAACAATTCACGCATGCATTTCTTAAAACACATGAAGAAACTTCTGTCTAGGGCAAATGTAAGTTGAATAGACATTACAGATATTGGCAAACTTCTGAGAAGGTCATTGTTAATTCAACTTGATCAAAACTGTATTTTTTTGAAGAGATGGGCTTTGTTAATATGATGTCAGAAGATTTGATGCTGGTATCATTGACATCAAAATTTGTCTTAAGTGCAAGATTAAGATGCCCAAAGCTTGGACTGTACTTTCCAATGTCAAGACAAAGATTTTCGGTGTTTGTGAGTCCTGATTAGGCTGGGCCTCTTTCCAGAAAGAAACTGGAGCACTGATGTTCATCATTTGTGCCAGTAGCTCTGGAAACTCAGACAGCAAGACTCCCTTCAACAATAATCAAGGCCATTGTAGTCTATCTGATCTCATGTGGACAAGGCTTAAAATGTAGCTCAGTGTCTAGCTATGAATCTAGCCAACTTGACACTGAGTTATTTATTGAGTGTTCTAATTCAGTGGATTTGGCCTCTGAGAGATCCAGCATAATGCCTGTAATGCAGTGGATATTCTCTGAGAAACAGTGTGTTCTGCTGAGGTAGGTAATTTAAAGGCACTGAGTAACATAAAATAGATTATATATTCAAACAATTCAGAATCATTCAGTCAACCTTGTCTTTCATTGTATGGAAAAAAAAAAGGCCTAGAGATTTGGTGCTGCTCATAGAAAATTATCCAGTTTCCTAGAACAGATGAAATCAAGTCAAAAGATGATTGACAATTCCATCATAATAATATTTCCATGCATGCTATTTCTCTTGGACAAGAAATATATCACTATCATTCCAGAGAGAAAATCAGTGTGAGTTAGGATGAGTATGTTTCAGCTTGATCACTAACTTGATTGTGTTAAGAGATGCCTAGACAGGTGATGGGTTTGTGAGGGCACTGGCCTCCTCAATGAACCAACCTTTGATGAGTTCAAAGCTAAGTGGGGTACTAGAAGATAGGAGGTGGGGCCTACTTGGAGGAAGTGGGTCCCCAGGGGATGCCTTTAGGGTGATATGTTTGTCAGGCTTTCCCCTTTTCTCTGTTTCCTGGCTCTCATGAGGCAAGCAGCCATTTTCCACCAGACTCTTCCCTCATGATGTTTCTGTCTAGAATCTGCCAGTCATGGACTGAAGCATCTGTAACAGTGAACCAACTGAAACCTATCTACCCTTAAGTTGTTTTTGGCTCAGGAATTAGGTTCCAGCAATGAAAAGCTGACTAGTACACTTACAGAATTTAGAAGCTAGTCCAAGTTCTTATCCTGTTCTATTTATGTCATGAAATCAGATATCCTATATGGCATCCCTAGTGTGTGGAATTAAGTCTTCTCAAAGGAACTCAGTTCATTCCTGGAAATCTTGCTAAGCTCTCATCTCATGGACCATATTAAAAACATCGGCTGGGAAAATAGCTCAGTAGAATCAGCTCAAGGTCCCAAGTTCAGGGTTTATCTTGTAGTCCTGTACATTATTCTGTAGTTCCTTTGTCTGTGTCATCCATGTGGATGAGTCACGGCCAATGCTTGACCAGATTGCTCTCTGTGAGAGCCTGAGAGAAAGTTTTCTCTTCATGTGACTCTCCCCAGGCACACTATAGAACTTCAATCTCTTTCCTCTGTGGCATAGGAAATATAAAGTACATGTGTTGGTATATAAGTTTGGATCTACCTAGGTCTTAACCATCCAGCAGAAAAGCATAAATGTATAAAAATGAAGTATACATCGTGAGCCCATAATATTAAGCTGAGCTGTAAATGGATATGGTCGACAATTTCTTTGAATAACTCCCTATGGTTGCAGAATGCTGAACTGTGTTGGAT